>JBDJHY010879952.1:0-14912 GCA_039654485.1 Withania somnifera
GATCACCATGAATCTCTGAAGAAATATATACTGCACGAATCTCTCACAATAATCATGATCGAGAACCTGAACTAGGATCTGCACATGTGCAAGTGTAGTATGAGTACAAGTTGTCGAAGCAACTCGTACCCAGTAGGCTTCGAGATCCCACTGAGAACATAACAATAATAAAAAATAGTAAATAATGGAATACAATAAAAGGGCTCACATAGCCAAATAGAACAAAAAGGGAAAGCTAGCTACTTAAATAAGAATGAAGTACAAGTATACAAGTATCGCTAGCTAATCACATAACAGGATCTTAGGAAATGAAGGAAGACATACCCAAAATCCATAAAACAATATATGTGAATAATAATACAATAAACAGGAGTCAAAAGAAGATAGAAGAAGAACGTGGATGGTATATCGATAACCACAAATAAAAGAGTAAATGACTGAATAAGAGTTTAAGGCAAAAAATCCCACATAACATGAAGTGGCAATTAACCAACAATAACAACTAAGAACAAATAGGAATAATAAAGTAATGCAGATAAATGTTGACAAGTCCCCCATACAAAAGCGCAGCATATATAGAAACACGCTCACCGGTTGTACTCACTGTCGAATGGAGTAGGTCTCAAGTCCCATCATTTATTAGTAAAAATGATAATTCCAGGTGCCAGTGGTGAAGCCTGGACTAAAATATGTGAAAATAGTATTACTGGGTGTTCAATACAATACCAAGTCTAAAACAGTCAAAGATTATTACTTATCTTATTATTAGAATATTTTCATTTATTATTTTATGTCATTATCCATCTTTGTTATCAAAATCCTCCTCTAGCCATTATGGATCAATAATCATGTTATGATACTGACCCAGACCCAATGCATTCTCATCGGAGCCATAGGCCCAACCTCTCGTGTCATAAATGAACAACTAATCAATAAGTATTCATATCAACATGTGATCATGTAATCTCAACATCCTATGCCTTGCACAGGTATCTCCAATCATATTTTAAGTCATGGACCCCATATCACTCGGGTGCCAACATATGAGTATCAACATGGAACGGATGAAAGAATGGCACAGGGTTACTAAACAACCTAGTTAACCCATCCACGTATGCTATTTAGTACATTTATTAAAGTTATAATCCTATAGATAGCCCAACGGAGCCTACCTGTCATCCAAAAAAAAGCACTGCAATGTCACATATCTTACTCCAACTGGCATCAAACAATCTCCAATTGATCTGAAATTTTGTCCAAAGTATTCTATATGTTAATACAATTCTAACGGTATAATTTATGCTAAATTACAGACTAGGCCTAAAACTGACTAGCGGGGTTGCCCGCTAGAATGGAGAACGAACTTCACTATGGGGTTCCCAATATTTCCAGGAACCGTGCTCTAAAATTAAGCACAATTCGAGTGTGGGAAGGGCTTTAAAATAGCCCTGACATATTTGACCCTAACAGAGTCAAAGGTTTAACATTTATGGATTTAACATTGGAATTTTGGAGCATAATTTACACTAGGAGCAATGTATACTCAATTAACGAAGAATTACTTGAAAATATATGGATTAGGGCATGATTTTATCAATTTCAACTCTAGGGTCCATTAATGGTAGAAACCATGAATTTCAAGAATAAAAATGGAAGAAAACTTACCCAAAAACATAGAAGAATCGAAGAACAATGTTGAAAGGATTATCCCTAGACTTGGAATGGTGTTTGGGAGAAGTGTTTCTCCATGGAACTAAAGAAATTGAGAGGTTTTGTTGAAATAAAAATGTAAGGGTCGTGTAGGAAATATATACTGCCAGGTATAGGATTCATCATGATCTCGTGATGTTGACCATGGTCGCACTGAAGAAACACTGGCAGCCATCGCGATCGCGTGGTAAGGTCACAGTTGTACAAGGAGTTTCCTAGGGACACATCGCGATCGCGTGGTAAGGTCACAGTTGCACAAGGAGTTTCCTAGGGACACATCGCGATCGCGTGATTGGGTCGCGATCGGATAAAAGGAAAGTTTGCTCATCATGATTGCAAAGGACCCACCGTAATCGCAATAAAGGACCTCACCTACAACAGTTGCAGGTTTCTTCTGAAATTATTAAAACTTCTAACCGGGGTCTCGGAATTAAAACGGAGTCCAAATTTCACAAACCAAATATGTATTTTGAGTGGAAACATACATTTTACACTCAACAAAATCGACAAAATTGAAATCCAAAGTCGTTTTGAATGAATGTTGACCAACTCAAAATGTAAGCTAAATTTCAAGAACTCCCCACCAACACCTCTACTAGCCTAAAATCATTATTCCAGAGCTGCTGGAAGCATCAAAATTTCGATCCAACACTCCTAACACCAGTTTACCACCAAAGATCCACTTTATGCTTTAAAATTAACTAAAATATACAATTTAGTATAACTTGCAAACAGAAACTCTGAATCACAAACTTGCGGTCAATCTTGACTTTCTTTTGAATTTTGAAGCTAAAGAAACTGTCAAAATTCAATTTTGAGTTCATCTCAAAGGAAAGTTGACTTTGGTCAATGAGTACTTAGTTTTAGGCTCTAAAACAGAAAAATTGAGATATTTCTCAATCGAGTCGCCAGAAATCCGGACTACCTGTCTCAGCAAGTCATAAATAACTTGGGGAAACTACTAAAATACTCTAACAATGAAGTCTATAGCTATGCATTCCCACTTCCACTTGGGAATGGGCAGATGTGATATACCTCCTAGTCTCTAGTTCTCAAACTTCACCTAATGAAAATTCAAGCACCTAGTAACAAAGTTTGGAATATCCTTCCTCATACTGCACCATTAGTAATGCTCACTCAAATCATGATACATTTTTGCTAACCCTAGATGAATTGAGTATTTCGAAACGTGGGTCTCCTACAGTATCAATCTAACCAAGTCTCTGGACTTAGGCACACAAATCCGACCTCTAATCCTCAACACACTCTTAGAATCCAATTTGGCTGCTTTGGTCTCACCTTCACAATACCTTATCACAAATATTCCTCAACCACTACAAAAAAATTGTGTTTAGCAACAGACAAATTCCTTTGCTAAATAGCCTATTTTGTAGCTAAACTCATTTAGCGATGAATTAGAAATAAATCAATATTGTCATTAAAATCCGCATAGCTAAGCACTTAGAACCAAAAAATATAAATCTGTCATAGATGTTGTGATGAAATAGCGATAAAAATTATTTGTAGATATTTTTAGCGACAAACACTAGTTTAATATTGTTTTCTTTATAATCCAATAAAACATTCATCTTGGCTCATATTAGAAACCGAAATATCGATCTCTATCTTTTTTGGAGCCTAATTTTCCGAATTTTAGATTCAAAATATTTTTATCAAATTCATCAAAAAAATTGATTTTAAATATTTACTTTAGCTACAAAATATATTTTGTAGAAAATTCGTCGCAAAACTTAACTTTAAATATTAATTTAGCTACGAAATATATTCTTCATTAATGTTTGTAACATTATACCCTGCTCAATGGCTACAAAAGAGGTAACAGTGGTTGCAAAACTATAAAATACACTATTTTCATAAAACTATATAATTAATATTCAATAAGATTCAAATATATAACTGTATATAATACATAATATCCAAAAGCATGACAATATATGTAGTGACCCTAAAGGTCAGTTTATCATTTTTTGAGTATTTTGACTATTTTTTCCTTCTTGTAGTCTTGTTATATCAAACTAAGCATGGTTCTACAGTGGGTTCGGGTGGCTGGATGAGATTTGATGTAAATTTTGATAATTTTGAGTTTTGGAGCCATTAGTTTCAAATGAGTAACTATAGGGGTCATCTAGAGTTCGGGGCCTCGTATTAGAAATATGTCAAGTCCATCAGCTTCGTAGTGTTGATTTTAGTCTAGATACACCTTTGTCTTAAGTTTTAGACCTTCCGTGGTGAGTTTGAGTGTTTAGATGGTCTAAAGTTGAGTTTATAAATTAAATGATTGACTTGGGTCAACATTTGGACTTTGAGTGGCCAGTTACCCTTATGATATAAGTTTGATAGATTCTACTTTTTTCTTTCTTCAATAGAAAGGAGCCAAGAATCTGAAGGTTCCATTGAATTTGGGAGGTGGAATTTAATCTAGACTGAGGTTGTTTATACCTTTCATAAGCCCCAAGGGAATTTTGTTTGTTTTGATATTTTTAGTTAAAATTGTACCTTAACTATTATCAGGTCAAGGAGACCTCATATGCATGATTTGATGGCTTCGCTGAGTCCATAATGTCAAAAATAGTATAGTTGAATATATGGTTTTTCATTATGGGATTCTGAATGAATCATTAGGGGCCATTCAGAGTTAGTGAACTTGATATGTTTTGTTGTCACGATCGCTGATACCAGGGGCGCTATGAATGGGGTCACATGGGGATGTCTACGATCACGTAAGGTTGCCTACCTATTCATGGTGATCACGTGGTCTAGAGGTTGCGATCACATAAAGGCAAATTGTCTGGACATCACGATCGCGTGGTTGGAGACCGCGATCGTGATATAATCCTTGGTGCACGTGGATAAATTTAAAATAGAATGTTCACGTTTTTTTCTCATTCTCTCATGCAAAATCAACTTAAAACCCACAATTTTGATATAATAGAGCAAGGTTTGAGATTAATCACTTGGTTAAGTTCCCTAACCACTATTTCATCGATTCCCTACTTCTTTAACATGATTTCCATAATAATTTCATGGTTTTGAAGCCTAAAACAATGAATAAGTGTAGAATTCAAAGTTGGTTAAAACTTTAGATTTTTGCATTGAAATGGAATGGGTTTTCATGAAACTTAATATTTAACATCTCATAGAGATGGGTGACATTATTTTACAATCAAGTTTTGATATTGACCCCTCTGGGTTGGTTTTTTCATACACTCTATTACTTAAAATTTGGTGTTGATTAGTGAACATTTCCTTGTATTTCTTTCTTGGTTATCTAGACTTTGCTCGGTTAAAGGCCAATCGAGAGGGAAAAGCAGTTGAGTTGCTTAGTTCTTCAAAACTAAGGCAACTTAAGGTTTAAATACACTTATATAAATTATTAACAATTGCTTGCAAATTGTCCTATGGCTTCGGGGTGATATGGGTGCTTTGGGAATTAGTATTATCTATCATATTGTGTTAAAAATGAACAAATGGGAGTAATAATCATACTTGTTGAATTTTTTGAATCATGACTTTACTTGAGTTGTATTCTAAATTATTGGTACGAAATGTTGTTGGAAATGATGACTTAAACAAGATTTGAGACCTAATATACTTTTGATTAAATTTTCCACAATAAATAAATGAAAACCATGATATCGAAAATACTGATGTCCAAAAGTCTAAATTGGAATAAAAAGTCTATTCTTGATAAAAATTGCCTAAGAGGGCTTTATGTTATTAAATTGAAAACTCAACTTGTGATACTTTTTACTATTGATATGTAATGATTACTCATTGATGAAACCTTATTATGAATCTTAAGTTGTGTCTTGATGAGATCATCTTACCTGTTAATGTTGATTGTTGGTTGACATGGTTCCTTGATTAAGATTATGGTAAAGACACAGCCGAGACTTAGAACGGGTGTCTAATTGTAATGATAGCATTATATTATTTAAAAGGAATAACCGAGGCTCAAACCGGATGCCTATGTTATTGAAATGACACAACCGAGGTGTCACAACCCAAACTCTAAGTTGTGATGGTTTCTACACTCTCTTGTAGACAAACCTAACTCTGTCCTAGAGGAAGTAAAGGTGGGGCAGTACCAAGAACCTAAAAAAAAAAGGAAAATAAGATGAAGAGAAGAAATAGAAGTAGAATACAAAAATACACAACTGAACATTACTCCTAAAACCTAAAATCATGGTTGTAGAATATCCAAATACATAAAGGGGTAACAAATACAATCCACAATGGGAAAAATACTACAAAATAGCTATCCAGACTCCAAGTGAAACAGTTGTAGATATATAAGGAAGACCAGCCCCCCACCGTATCTCCTAAACAACACCTAGCTAGTCCTCACGATAGCATCCTTCCAGATGACTCGCACTAAAAACTATATTAGAAAAAGATGTAGAAGTGTAGCATGAGTACCAAAAATAATGGGTACCAAGTAGGCATCATAGGCCAACCAAAAAAAGTAGGCATAGGCAAAGTAAAATAAGATCAACAGTAAATAAGGTAGGGGCTCAAAATATATATAACTGTATTAATATCTGGTAAGTACGGTAAAGGGGTAAGCTATCAACTAACAAGTATGAAGGAAAGTCACTATCATGGTATCATATACAAAACCTGGAACACCAGCAAATCATGAACAAACACGACACATATATGGAGCTCCAATATAACCAACACAAGAACAAACCAATAAGAAAACACAGAAACTATCAACAAGCCAAGCTAATAGAAAATACAGCAAGTGTACAAATAGGACCTACTAGATTCATAAAGGAGCAACAAATTCCATTAGAAAACAAACCCAGTTGGCATCCCATTATACCAGTAGGTACAACTAGAAAACCAAGTAACCTAACAGGTACTTCCCATGTAAGTCCCATAGAGGACAAATCAATTACTAGGAATGCAATGCAGGAGGAATACTGAAAAAGAAAATAAGTGATGGAATGCTCCCTCTATGGGTATTACTAAATTAAAAGGGACCCACAGAGGACTCGAACCGTATACCACTCCTCCCCTATATACCCCTCTCCCAGACTGCACACCATGCCTTAAGCATAGCAACACGAGTCGATAGGGCTCGGGATGTACTTGAACATGCATGCAAAACTGTAATGTCCTGCTCGGTATATCCTTACCGTTTTCTTTTTATTGTACTTAAATCTATTTGGTAGTTACACCAAGTTGTTTATGACTTGCTGGGATCAGTAGCTCGGTGCCCTAGTCACTCATTTTTCCTGTTATCTTAGTTTCCTTATTTTGAAGTTTTAGTTCTGAAACAGTGGGACTCAAGAATGAAATAATAGTAAACATGCTCGAAATCAAATTTCAACAATTCTATTAGCTCCAGAATATCAACTTTTGTCTAGTTGGACTTTAATTCTATGTCCTGGACTTTTTATTTTGAGTTTGGTTATGTTGTAGAGCTTGTGGAAAAAGTTGTTGGGCTTTTTTGTAGAATATTCAATCATCCCAATTCCCTTCTTGGGCCTATCCCACCCAACAACATGGGGTAGGACCTGGCAATATATACATATATATGTGTGTGTGTATGTGTGTGTGTGTGTGCGCACACGCGCTAATTGTGTCTTTGAAACTTTCAGATCTTGTTCCCCAACTTCCTTTTTCTGCTTTTCTTTGTCCAACCTACTGTTGAGCCTCAAAACTCAAATCAAATTAAAAGGAAGTCCATCCCCAAGATGACTATTTTCTTTCCTTTCGTTGGTAAGTTTTCTCCTTTATTTTTCGTAGAAATGGTAGTTGTTCACCATTGTTGAGGGCTTGGACGAGTATAGATGTCGTTCCTGTTTTAGACTTATTTTACTGTAGTTGCTTTGTCTACAATTTCCTGCTAGTTATGGATCAATGCATGATTCCCAACTTGCAGCTGTTGTATCTATAATTACCAATTGGCTACGGTTCAATTCACGAGTGCTAGCCTTTAGTTGTTAATCATTATTTTCAAGTTGTTTATGGTTCAATTCCTTTGTCCTAGCATGCAGGTGTTTTGTAGATGTTTTATAGATGTTTTATGGTTCAATTCATGAGTTCCAGCATCTTTTCTCAACTTGGTTTATAAATATTTCACCCTTTTTCCTAGATTGGTGTATAGATGTCTAATCCTAACTCCCCAGATGGGTTATGTGCAATCTCTGATTTCTAGTTGGTTATTGCATTAAGTTGTTTTTCTCCACCCCAAATGCATTCTTGGTTTGATCAGATTTGGGGGCTCCTAATACTCGTTTGAGACCCCCCCAGAGTTTTCCCCTAGGTTGTTGTCGATCACCGAATGCCCCGACGCCCCAAGGTCCCCTTGAAGAGTGCCTACACGAGGTTGTCTTGATAAGGTCATCTTGATAAGGTCATCTTGGTGAGGCTGCCTTGGTGAAGTAACGCCAGCTCCCTGAGGTCTCCTTGACGAGGTCGTCTATGCGAGGTTACCTTGGTGAGGCCTCCTTGGCGAAGTAATGTTAGCGCCCCGAGGTTGCCTTGATAAGGTCATCTTGGTAAGGTCACCTTAGCTAAGTAACACCAATTCCCCAAGGTCATCTTGGTGAGTTCACCTTGGCGAGGCCACTTGGTGAAGTTATGCCAGCACCCGAGGTTGCCATGACGAGGTCCTCTTGGTGAGGTCACCTCGGCGTTGTTCACCAGTCCTTCTTAGTTAGACTTCTATAGACTGCTTACTCCCTTGTTCTTGATTTAGGCTATGAATTTACCTCGACAAGGACACCTCGGCGGGGACCACCCAGAAGCCCCTACCCTCAAGTTAGGGCTTCACCCTTTTATCTCAGCTCACTTTCCTTTCATTCTTAGTCTCTCCTTAAGATCATTTTGGGTCCATAAGTCCCCGAGCTAAGGGCTATGCGCCAATGTTTTAGTTGTATTTCTATGTTGCATCCCCACTCCCGGACCTCAGTTGCTAGTACGATATGTATTTTCTTATTCATATTTTTTATCTCGAACTTGTAAATTGTATAGTTTAAATGGACATCGACTGTGTTGAAGTTTTAGGTTCACTGTGCTCATTTTAGACTGGGTTAATATTATTATGCTTGTAACATGGCTAGTAGTGGGGGCTGGGTTATTTAGGTTGTCCTTGTTTCTCTGTTGTTCTCCATTATTAGATTCTGAGGTCCTATGAGAAGGCATTGAGGGTGAAGGGTTTCATGCCCGATATTGGCACTAAAGGGTTGGGCCCTTATTTTGATGTTGGCACTAAAGGGCTGTGACCTTATTTTGATATTGACTCTAAAGGGTTGGGCCCTCATTTTGTTATTGGCACTGATAGGTGGTGTGTGCCGAGGTGGATACTGTCTACTTTACTTTCCCACTCCCCTGTGTATTTTCCTTAGTATGGTGTGTACTCACGGGGCTTAAGGGGGGAGTTAGATTGAGTTTTGCTGTGCTGTTTGTGCCTACCTGCCGGATGGGGTGCCAGGTAGGATATACTGTGTTGGTTGTGCTTACCAGTGATTTGGGACACCGATAGGTTCTTGTGTGTTTACTTTTATTCCGCGTTTTGTTGTATCCTTCTATTTGATCCTTATTGTGGTTCTTACATACATAGTATCATGGTTAGGTAGATTTGACTGGGCTGAAGCACAAGTATGTTTCTTTACCTCGTTACGAGTTTTGAATTTTTGACCTTGTAGTTTGTATCTATCATGTTTAGCTCCTATAGTTTTATATTAGTACATTAGATATCTTACTCTCCTGCTTATAATTTACTGCTTCCTTATTATTTTTGTACTATTACCGACCTATTTTACTTCCTCGCTTTATTACTCACATATTATTTTTAACCCAGTCAGTCAATGATGTCTACTGGGTACATTATTTGGTACTCATGTTGCACTTCTGTACCTTTTTTGTGGTGTAAATAGAGGCAGGGGTTATCAACGTTATAGTGATCGAGCGGAGTAGATCTAGTCAATTACGGTGAGTTTTGTCATCCAAGTCGATCGCAGTTTCCTTTACTTAGCTTGTGTATTTCGATCCACAACAAGCCCTATATTGTATTACCTGTTAGGGTGGATTTTGTATTTGTACCTTCTGTTTATACTGTATAGAAGCTCTACATGCCACTGACACCAGATTTTGGGATTCGAGTTTTGTATGATTTCTGGTTGACTTCTGTTATTATGTATTATTTAATGTTTCCTTTATGAAATTGGTCATTCTGAGAGTTATAGCACATTGCGCGTAGCTCCGGGCTATAGGGCTAGGATGGTCTATAGAAGGGCCTTTGACGCGATCAAGACATGAAATTTTAGGTCATGACAGAGGGATATTTGAGCCAGGTTCACTAGTCTTATTGGCATTGGAGCAAGTACCTAGTAGAGTCCTGTGGATCAGTGCATAGACATCCATATTCGATCTTCGGGAGGTTACAGAGTACATTAGGAAATACTATTCTCCTTTGAATCCTATCATGCGTTATTATTCATACTCTTCTGAAACTTACCTTGACCTTATTCCTTTGCAGATGGTCCGTACCGGAGGATCTTCGGTAGATCAAGACCCTCCCCTAGCAATCCAGGAAGAGGTAGACAAGGATGCTCTGCTGGTCACTACTGCTCTAGCTACTTCACCATATAAGCACCCTCCGTGCCACTACCACAGGCTGATCAACCACCATCTTCTGCGCTCAGATAATTATTATGGGAGATGCTCTAGAGGTTAGACGATACAATGACAGAGAGGCCTCAGTCATCTGCTCAAGAAGTGGCACAAGGTATACCGCCTCCCCCAGCTTTTGAAACACCAGCACCACCATCTGCAGCACCAATAGTTGTTCCATTTTAGACTACTGCTACCGCACCTATACCAGCATCAGCTTCTTCTATACCCGCATCTGAGGTGCGGAAGATGTTAGACCATTTCCTCAGCTTTTTTCCCCGCCAGATTTTTGGGAGCACACGGGCAGTATCCCCATGAGTTCATTAATGTCTGTGAGGAACGCCTTCAGACATGGAAGCTCCTATATTCTCACGGGGTAGACTTCACCTCATATCTTCTTGAGGGTGCTACCAATCAGTGGTGGCAGACTTTCTGGGATCGTAGACCACCAGGGTCAGCTCCGCATACTTGGAGACAATTTAGAGAGGCATTCCTAGCCCAATATGTGCCTCATAGTGTCCGTGAGGCATCACGAGCATAGTTTAAGGGTTTGATATAGGGTTTGATGACAGTCTTAGAGTATGAGGCTTGATTTATTGAGTTATCCAGATATGCCGGAGATCTAATATTTTTTAGAGGAGCGGATTTGCCACTTTGCTCGCGGACTGAGGCTCGATTTATAAGGTCATGTTGAGCTACTTTTGGTGCTATAGAAGTCATTTATGGATATTTTTGACCATGCTCATTGGATGGAGACCCTGACTCACCAGGCCCAAAGGGGTAGCAAGAAGTGGCAATGCCACCAGGGTAGGTTCTTGGGGTCCAGGTTAGAGGGATTATGGTTTTTTTCAGAGATTTCAGTCAAGCCGACTTTACTAGGCCTATAACAGTGGGGTTAGAAACCATCCTGTTAGAGGCCCAGTTTTGAGTTTGTGGGGTTTTTCCGAGGGGTCCAGTGGCCAGGCTAGGATAGAGGGTATTTGTTATAAGTTTTGTGGCTATGGTTACTATATCCTAGATTGCCTCCATCATAGGGCCTCTCAGGATGCCTCGCTACCTATTCTGCCATTATAGGCTGTGTCACCAGCCAAATATGGGCCGCCAGCCTTTTGAGGATCCAGGGGAGGAGGTTGGGTAGCCAGAGGTAGAGGTAGAAACATGGGTGCACAGCGGGAGAGGAAGCAGCGCCAACTTTATGCCATTCCCGATAGGGCTGATGTCGAGGCCTCTAATGTAGTTGTTACTGGTACGTTGTCTGTGTTTGGGTGTTCTTTTTTGACTTTTTTTAATCCTAGTTCCACCCTCTCCAATATTTCTATTTATTTTTCTTTGAGACTGGTGCTGATAGCGAGCGGTTACTTGTACCCCAAGTGTATCTACCTTGGTAGGTGCAACCATAGTAATGGATCGGGTATATAGGTCATGTCGGGTGACCATTTAGGGTCAGGACACATGCATTGATTTTATTGAGCTAGCTATGTTAGACTTTGATATGATTCTTGGCATGGATTGGTTGTCCTTCTATTGCATAGTCCTGGATTATTATGCCAAGATCGTGACCTTATTTGTGCCTGGTGTACCCCAATAGTATGTATGGCCCCACTAGTTGTTCGTTGGTTTAGGTCATTTCTTATTGTCAAGTTCATAGACTTGTCGCTCGAGGTTGTTATGCTTACTTGACCTATGTTAGAGATATTAGTACTGAGTCCCTGTCCCCTGAGACTGTGTCAGTTATTAGTGAGTTTGTGGATGTGTTCCCTACGAACTTACCTAGCCTCTCACCTGAACGGGATATAGATTTTTCTATTAAGGTTGAGCCATGCACCAAGCCTATTTCCATCTCTCCCTATCATATGGCCTCATTTGAGCTTTGTGAGTTGAGTGTTCAGCTGTAGAACTTACTTGACAGGGGCTTTATCCATCCTAGTATGTCGCAGTGGGGTGCTTCGGTGTTATTTGTTAAGAAGAAGGATAGGTCCTTGCGGATGTATATTGACTATAGACAGCTGAACAAGGTGACTATTAAGAATAAGTATCCTTTGTCGTGCATTGATGATTTGTTTGATCAACTTCAGGGAGCCACAGTGTTCTCTAAGATTGTTCTGAGATCTGGCTACCATGAGTTGAGGGTTCGGGCTAAGGATGTCCCGAAGACTACTTTTTGGATGAGGTATGGCCATTATAAGTTTCTAGTGATATTATTTGGGCTGACTAATGCCACTGCACTTTTATGGATCTGATTACTTCGGTGTTTCGTCCTTATCTGGATTCGTTTGTGATTGTCTTCATCGATGATATACTAGTCTACTCGCAAAGACGTGTTGAGCATAAGGACCACATGAGGATTGTTTGCAGACTTTAAGGGCTGAGCAACTCTACACTAAGTTCTCAAAGTGTGAGTTTTTGTTGGATTCCGTCTCATTTTTGGGTCATGTGGTATCGGGTGTCGGCATTAGTGTTTATCCAACTAAGGTTGCAGCAGTTTGCGATTGGCCTCAACCCACTTCTTCCACTTTTCTAGGGTTATCTAGGAATTATTGTGGCTTTGTTTAGGGTTTCTACTCTATTGCAGCCCCCTAACTAGACTGAAATAGAAGGATGTGCTCTTTCAATGGTCAGCTGCGTGTGAGGCCAACTTTTTAAGGCTGAAAGAGTTGCTGACCGTCGCTCCGGTTCTTCTTCTACCTATTCAGGGCCAGCCATTTACTATGTATTGTGGTGCTTCTTGAGTCATCTAGGTTGTTTTCTAATGCATCAGGGCCATGTCATAGCGTATGAATTGAGGCAGTTGAAGGATCATGACCGCAACTACCCCACCAATGATTTAGAGTTAGCGATGGTAGTTTTCGTGCTTAAGATCTTGAGGAATTACTTATATAGGGTTCACTGCGAGGTATTCATAGATCACCGTAGCTTGCAGTATATTCTTATTCAGAAGAAGCTTCACTTGAGGAAGCGGAGGTGGGTTGAGCTCCTGAAAGAATACGACTTGACTATTTTCTACCATCCGGGCAAGGCTAATGTAGTTGCCGACACCTTGAGCCGAAAGGTGGTGAGTATGGGTAGCCTAGATGCAGTACCTATTCTTGAGAGACCGCTAGCTCTAGATATGTAGTTCTTGGCCAGTATGATGGCGAGGTTGGACCTTTTAGTGCCAGAGTGAGTTATTGCCTGTATTGAGCCTAGGTCATCTTTGATTGACCAGATTCAACAGCGCCAGTATGAGGACCCACGTCTAGTTTAGTTGAGGGAGAGGGTCCTATCGGGTGATTTTGATTGGGCTAGCATAGATATATATGTGTATTATGGGTTCATGGCCACCTTACTATTTTGAGGGTTGTTGACCTGATTTCGACTCTGCTGCGTGAGGCCCACGGCTCTAGATACTCTATCCATCCAGGTGTTTTGAGGATGTATCATAACTTGAGGTAGCATTACTAATGGCGAGGTATAAGAAGGTCTATTGTGTCCTTCGTGTCTCGATGTTTGAAATGTCATCAGGTAAAGTTCGAACACCAGAGGCCGAGCAGTGAGATGCAGAGACTCCCTATCCCTGAGTGGAAATGGGAGTGAATTACTATAGACTTCATCACAGGCCTTCCCCATACTTCTAAAGGGTTTGATTGCATATGGGTCATCATGGATCGATTTACCAAGTCAGCTCACTTTGTACCGACTCGTTTGACTAGGGGTCCAGAGAGATTAGTTGAGTTATATGTTCACGAGATAGTCAGACTGTATAGGGCACCGATGTCTATCATATCTAATCGAAGCATACAGTTTACCTCATTGTTTTGGAGGGCATTTCAGCAAGAGTTGGGTAGAGAGGTAGATTTGAGAACATCTTTTCATCCATAGATAGATGGGCAGTCCGAGAGGACCAAATAAGGACTTCAGGATATGCTACGTGCCTGTGTGTTTGATTTTGGAGGTAGTTAGGACAGGCACTTGGCCTTACTAGAGTTTTAATATAATAACAGCTACCACTCTAGTATCCATATGGCCCCGTCTGAGGCCTTGTATGGCATGCATTACAAATCTCCCATTGGTTGGTTTAGTGGTGGTGAGGTTAGACTTCAGAGTTCTGATTGACTCTATGATTCTGCAGATCAGGTTAGACTTATTAAAGATAGACTACGGGTATCCCAGAGTAGGCAGAAGTCTTATGCAGATAGTAGGCTTCGGCCTCTTGAGTTCGGTGTTGGTTACTTGGTCTTCCTTAGAGTCTCACCCATGAAGGGCGTTATGAGGTTTGGTAGGTTGGGAAAGCTTAGCCCCCGGTTCATTGGGCCATACGAGAATGTGCAGAGAGTTGGAGAGGTTTCCTATAGGCTTGTCTTGCCACCTAAGTTAGCTGTTGTCCACCCATGTTTCCATGTATCGATGCTCCGCCGCTATGTACAGGACCCGTCTCATGTCCTTCACTGAGATGATGTGCAGGTTGACGACACTCTGACCTATGTTAAGGAGCCTAAGGCTATTCTAGATAGAGATGTAATGCAGCTCAGGTCCAGGAAGATTCCAGTGGTATGGGTTCATTGGGCACATCAGCC
>JBDJHY010880384.1:0-25136 GCA_039654485.1 Withania somnifera
TTTAATTTGGTCACTGAAGGCCATTTTTCTTGTAGTGATACTTGCACTTGTGCAGATCCGAATATAGGTGTCCGACCGTGATTACAAATCGTTATTCATGCAGACTACATTCTACTTCAGAGATTCAGGGTGAGTTTGGCGTCCGGCTTTACCTGCTACTCTTCAGCATCAGCATTTCTATTTGATCTCCATGTGTTTTTGGAGATACAGTTGTATGAAACACTTTGATTTTTTGTTTTGTACTTAGTGGTTCGTATGACACGGATATCGGATTTTGGGCATATTATTTTGACTCTATTACTTCCGCTTTATTCACTTATATACTGCTATTTTAAACTTGTGCTTCTCGCATTTGATATAGTATTCCTCCGCTTCGGCAACGGACGATGGGGTTGGTTCTCCTACTGGTGATATAATAGGTGCAATCATGATCCGCGAAATCGGATCGTGACGTATATCTATTTTGTGATAATCCATGTATGAAATCTTATGCATCAACATGTTTAAAAACCCTATTGAGCCTAAGAATGTGCTAAAGTTATTGAATTGCGGTGCTATGAACCTGTTTAAAGTCCTCTCCAGCTCGGATTTGGCCATGTGAAGTGTTACTTTGTGGTGCTAAGTAAAGAAAGCAAGAAGTTATGTCTGGTTTACTGTATAGGTGGAGTTTGGTTTATTTGATGTCACTTTATATGTGAATTGGTGTATCTCAATGAAGTTGGTAGTTTAATGAATAGACTCAATCTGGGTGGTAACCTACTAAAGCTAAATGGTATCATGCTCATCCCATTTCCTTTTAAAGTCCTAGTTTTTTGGCCTAGATTACTCAAGCTTTGATATGTTGTTAACTTGTTTTCATCTTACAACCTGCTTGAACCAAGACAAAGAATAATGTAGCATAGAGGCCAGTATTAGTAAGTAATAACAGAATCATGACCTAGGCTCACTTGTTTCCTATCATGTCTCATGTTAAAAATTGGCATTTAGGATCTAATGCGTGTTTATTTGTTTGAAATGTGTGAAAGTTGCCTGTATTTGCATGTTTGGTATTGTTTTCTTCTGAGGGTCGTCAGTAATTTGTCTATGGTATGCCTAAGTCTTGGGATTCATATGTGACTTATGTGATTCAGGCCTGTCTGATTCCACAAGTTTTAGCAACAAAGACCAGTTATTGGTGCCCTATTTTCCTCCACTTCCTTTTTTGTCTGGTCTGTAACTAATAGAGTATGGGTTTACTTGTTAAAATCTAACGATGTAATACACATGTTTAGGAGTAAAAAAAAGAGTCAATTTAGAGTTAAACAAACTTATAGCTTGCATGTTAAGTAGGAAAGAACAGGGTTGATTTCATGAAAAG
This sequence comes from Withania somnifera, assembly GCA_039654485.1. NCBI lineage: Eukaryota > Viridiplantae > Streptophyta > Magnoliopsida > Solanales > Solanaceae > Withania > Withania somnifera. The sequence goes on from JBDJHY010880384.1 coordinate 1,358, forward strand.
TCGTGATTTCTGTAGTCTAATAGAGTAATGGTTGTAGTCATTCAATGCAAAACCTGTGTGCCTAAGTGGAGATGACTGCTTGTTCTTGATGTGCCCTAATTTGTGATTAGTACCACATGTTTTCCTATGTTTAAGGGAAAATGACTTAAAGTCTATCCCAGGTTTGCATCCATCAAGCTTGATGTTTTAACTGATTAATCATCCTTATTAACTCTCTTGATTGTCAATATCAAGTGGGGTTAGTGAGCAGTGTCAAAGACTGCTTAATGGCTGCTTCTTGGATCAGGATTAGAGGTGCAATAGCTTATCTCGATAGCTACATTGTCTCCTATTTTGTTTGATCGCATATCCGCCTATGTAGGTTTTCATGCCCTACGCCATGTTTGATAGAATCTGGTCTGTTGAATTAAGTTTAGTAGTGTGAATATCTTTAGGGGTAAACTTGAGAACATATTTTAGGTGAACGTTTTCTTGTGTGACTTTGCTTTTGATGAGGTTGTCTGGTTCCTTTATCACACCTAGTATCATGTTTATACTCTATTAATAATTTGTGTTGCTTATAGGTGTTCATGTCATCTAGACTATTTTAGAATTCAAATCCTTGACAATTTGATAATCATCAATCATGTCTTGCATATCCTTGCTCCTTGGGTATGACTAATGGTGGATATTTATACTTTATAGCTCAAATTATCTGTATTGTGCATGTTAGTATTGCCAATTTTTCATTCTTCTTATCTCATATTTTCCAGTAATACAATATGTGGTCCTCAGGGTCTACTTAAGGTCATGACTTACATTCTTCTATCTGGTTGAGTCATATAGCATGTCGGTAAAAACTCTAATTTGCTTGTTAAGGCCTCTTTGGTGTCAGGTTCTTTTAAAGCCTCTGAGTTTGCATTTAAATAGGATGTGACTGTCCTTATTTTGATTTTCTTGGCATGCTTATCAACACATATCACCCACCTTACTGCTTAAGAAGAATGAGGAAAATCTCAACTTTGATTGCTCTTTTGAGTTATTTTAATCGGTCTTTGGTTATAGTCTTTTGCTTGAGTACATGGCAGTTTAAGCTCAGTAAAAAAACCAGTTGGCAATAACTTACCCAAGAATGGCCTGTTTTGGATATATTATTTCATGATAAAAATCAGAATTGTTTTTTGGTGATCTCTTCCCTTCTCTTTTTCAAGTTTGCTAGTTTGAATCCCTGGCCAAGCCCGTAGGATCATGCCTAAGAATTGTCTGGTTCCTTTTCTTGATATTTATCATGCCTAGGGTCTAATCCTTATCATTACTTCTCCAGGTAAAGTTAGATTCCTTAGGAAAAGATGACTGATTTGTGCATTGTTGTATGTCATATACCAAGTCTCATAGGCATAATAGTGAATGGTGGTCGTTAAGTGAAAATTGGTGAAGGTCGGGCTTTTAGGGCTAAATCAGTGCATAATGACTAGTTTTAGTTAAAGTATTTCGAACCTTTGTGTTTTTGTATGTTGAATTGACCTTCAACGTCATACCATGCTTTGTTCCGTTCCTATGCTGATTTTTGAGTCAGTAAGAGTATAGGGTAAAAAAGGGCACTAATATGGGTGTTATAGGATAAAGGAGGGCTCCATCATTGTATTTTTCATTCATCCCTTTCCTTAGCCTTAAAGCACTCCTTAAGGTAACATATTTTGCTTTAAATAAGAGGAACATGCTCAAAGGTTTGATTGTGTGCTTGGGCAAGAATACATGCTAGAAATTACCTAGTTTAAGGCCTATGACTGATTGGATTTATTTCTTTTTTGGTGGTAAGATTGGAGTCTTTAAGGGAATGTGCCAATCTATATATTATCTGCATGGTATCTGAAGGTTTGACAACATGTTGAGTTAGTTTGAGTAGAGTTTCCTGATTCATGTGATTCACTCTCTGATGCATTCTGTTGCATTAAATGAAAAATGAAAAAACAAAAAACGAGTCTTCATATACTTTTCCCTTTGTTTGCTTTTGATTAAACTACCAGTTTTACACAGGTCTTTGTTCAAAGGCTAGGTCTTTAGGGAATCTGCTAACTTGGGTGTTCTTTGCATCTTTTAAATTCAAGAGCATGTTCTAAGTTACGGGATTGGAATTTATTGTCTGTATGTTGATGATTCCTATCTGTCTCATTTGGCAAAGTTGTAGCTTTGAAGGTTGGGTCCTTATCCTGTTTGACGATATTTGTATGTAATAAGCAAGAAGGTTGAATGTTTGGTTACTGTTGTGGGTTAATCATGTAGAATTAGGAAAATGGATCATTTTGTTTTAAGACAGGACAGTATGATTAAAGTTCCATTGTTCATTCCATGCTAGAAATCACCTAAGCATATACTTAGACCTGTTTGGTTAAAGGACATTCAGTTGCATGCTTTTGAATGAAAACCCCTAAATCTAATTGTTTGATCTATCGGTCTGATCCTCTATTTCGGCTGTGACTTAATAACTGTTAATTATATGATTTGATAAGAGTGTGGTTGCAATATATATGGTTTGCTGGTTTAACATTATTTGCTCTAGTTCTAAATTTACTGATTCAGTTATTTGTTATATGAAATACTCATCCTTTTCCTTTTTCATTGCATGAATACCTCCCATCCTCTCACTTTGCATTTCATGGGCGAAGCCCATTCTATCGAGTCAAACCCGAAGAGACCAAGTTCGAGAACTAAAATGAAATGGCCTATATGTCATACGTGGTAATAAAAGGAAGTTAATATACAGGAACGAATGATTTAGACTGTTAGTAAACACTGACTTTTCTTAAACTTGGTTAATTTTCCCCTTTAGAATGCCATGAATCGTTTTCTTTACGAATTTATGTCATTTTGTCACTTAAATATAAAAAAAATGAATATTGCTTAAGACTTTGAAGTGCCACTTGAATTATTTCAGATTTTCTTTCCTTTACAAATCTTATTGTTTACCAATTACATCCGGAAAACAAGACTTTTGTTACTTAATTAAATATTTTTCAAAGGTAATCTAAAACTGATAAGAGTTTTAAAAAGGACTGAATTAACAACAAATTAGCGGATACCTCAAGTTCCTTAAAACACTTCTCGAAGTATTATGTAGAACTCTTACTCAGAATCTCGGAATACAAAGTCTCTTCATGTTTTAAGACTTCTGTTCAATTTCAAATATTTTTCTTAGTTTTTCAAAATAAATTAAGTGGCGACTCCTTATTGATAAAAAGTTAACATAGTTCAAAGTGTTCTAGTTTAATTAAGTCAAAAGTTAAACAAATATTTTCAAATAATAAACAAATATTTTCAAAAAAGAAGAAATGTTTTTGAACGAAAATAGAGCCCCTATAGATCTGATTTCCCACCATATTTCAGGATGTCCGGCATCTTGAATTTCTTCAGGGTGGGTCTCATGGAAGCAGTGATTGTGTAGGGAATCTTAGCGTAGCTTTTAGAATCTAGCCCCTTAACCACTGGCGGGGCTCCTGATATGCAGTTCACTCGAGAGTTGAGCTCAAAGTACTGCTCTTTCATCTCCCTTCTCTGCAACTCTTGCACATTCATTGTACAGATTATGTCTCTAACACAACGTCTTTATATATTCGATCTTCCTGCTCATGTTCATTTAAATCTTCTGATTATTTTTCCTCGAAATGAGTGGAGCCCCGCTTACAGCTTTGCCTGTAGCTCATCCATCCTTTTGTCTTGTGCTTCCATCCTATTCATCAAGTCCTTGTGGTTCATGGAACTCATGAAGTTCTGAAAACCTGTATGTCAAGCTCTATTTCCTCTTCATCAATATCAATGGGCCTCCTTTGCCTTTTTTGCTTGTTTACATTCATTGTGTTCAAGTCGAGAGGTGTTTTGTCGTGAGCAAGGGGGTTTTATCCTCGAAGTCCCCAGGCATTACATTGCTTGCTTTTCGGATCTATTCGGGGTCTCCACCTACTGTGCACTCGGAGGTATCGTTATCCATGACCTATTTCTGTATAAAGTAGAAACACAAAAGGAAAAAACGCAAAATAAATGAAGCTAAACCCACACAACTGCTCTGGCCCCATGGTGGGTGCCAAAATATTTATCGTCTTATTGGTACAGTTGAATTTATATGTAAGTCAAGTGCACGTGTTATGTTCTTAGCTTTGAGCTAGTGATAAAATGATTGCAAGGAAATAAACAACTAAAATAAAGGAACAAACAAATCAAATACGTAAGGGTTAGGGACAAATCTTATGACGTAGCTGAGAGTTCATTTTTATTAATCAAGAATCAAGAGCGAGGTCAAGTGATTACAACTCTAAAGATTGAGAGTAGCTAAAAAAAAAAGGGAATAATGCTTGAAGAGCAAGACAAAATATTCTATTACTTAGGGGTAATGAGGAGCATAAGTCAATCCCTTATAGTGAGAGGGCACAAAGAACGATCTTTGACCAATAGGAAAACAATATTCCTTAAGCCTATAGTACCTCATTCGATGTCCTTTGACCATTTTTTCTTGAACCATTGGAGAACGCCAGGTTGGTATTGTGTCTCTAGTGCAGTCCAACCAAGTGTTTCTCATGCTCATATATCACCTGAAACATTATCCTCTTTGTCGGTCCTTGGTATACAGTCGTTATTCCTCAAGGGCTTTTGCTCCTCGCCTATGTAGGCGCCTCACCGAGCTGGCTCTTTAATGGAACAATAGCGTCGCGGACTGACTATGCTCCTGTTTAGTTCACCTTTGGTTTAATCAGCTCAAACTCATACCAAGTCGTTTTTAACTCATACAACCATCGTTCTTTGAAGAATGCATGGCCTCTTTCATTGACTTTCTTTAATCAGATTTTGAACCTTCCATTTTGTTCGATGATTGCATATTTATGGATTTATTATAAAATCTGGTTTCATTCTGAGCTTCCATAGCCATAATTAACCCCAAATTTTCATCTTCTAAAGTAAATAATTTCAAATCAAAGGAGGAGAATCATCAATAAAGAGCCATATCGAAAGTACATCGCATGTAATGCTCAACGTCATTTACACACAACCTATTGATAGAATGAGAAAATGAATAAGGTAAAAGAGAAAAGCACCTGACCTAGCGAAATATATACAAAATCATTGAGAAGATTTTTACTTTCAAATAAGGAAGTTTCCAGACCCTCCACTCGCTAGATGACTTTTAATTTTTGCTTGATTTCCTTTTCAGTGTTTGGGTTCGGGTCCAGATGGACCAGGTATTTTAGGAACCTTTTGTAAAAAACAGAAAGGACATAATAGCACTCTGGTTATAAATAAGGACACACAATAGCCAATAAAAACATAATTTCCTTTTCTAGCCTTTTTTTTTATTATTATTTTGTTCATTTCACTGTTTCTTCTCCTTCTTTAATTTTGTTTTGCTGCTATATCGTTTTAAATATTTTGTGTTGCTCTGCTTTGAAAATTGGGCGGTTGTGTCAAATTTGGGCGAGTCAAAAACTCAATCCCATTTAAATTTTTTTGGGTTAAGTATTGGGTCATTACCCAATCCGTTCCACTTTTTACTAAATATTAATCTCTTTATTTATTTATTTTATAAACTTGTATACCTAATAATGATATTTTACTTATTACTTTATATAACATATGAAATAAAAATAAAAATTTTAAAAAATATTTTGAACAAAATTTCTCATTAGTCAATTTAGGTTACATATCAATTCAATTTTTTTAATGAGTTGAGCTAACAAATAGATCAGTCAATAACCAACTCAAACCTAAATGGATTAGGCAAGTTGAATTCGATTTTGTCACCCCTAACCATAATTATGCAATTTTTATACACATCGTATATATATTCTCAATTTTCATTTTCCAGCATGAGCTTGAGTCCAGAACAACAACTATTTCATTTATTGTGTCACCTCAAGATTTTCGACTAAGATTAAGGCTGCATTTATTTTTATTAAGATTAGGATGTCTTACTCTAAATGTATATCTAAATGATAAGATGTTATCTCATTATCTAAAGACTAAATAATTATAATATCTAAATATGCATAATTATTTATTCGTAATAAATATCCAATACAAATCTAAAAACCAATTAAATAACTTAGAACAACAAAATGTTATTCAGTGATAAATAAAAAGCAATTAAAGATATTTAATGAATAAATGCTAGATACAATTGAACCACCTAAATTATCATTTTATCATAAACATTTAAATATTACATAAACTAATTTATTAATTGAACTTATCCAACAAATTAAAACAGTTACTCAGTTTAAAAGAAGATTTTTAGTAGTCATTAATACTTGGAGAAAGAGAAAAAGCAGGTGGTCATTCAAGCAGTTCTCTGTAGGTCAACGTTGAAATATACTTGCAGTGACATACCTCTTGATACTGCTAAGCAGAGTATATTCTTGTTTTACAGAAGCATCTCTTCTGGCTGTACCAGTGATATGGTTAGTCAAGATCTTTAGTGTAACAATTAACAAATAAACCTATTCAACTAAAGCAGATTTTATAAACCAAGAACAAAGAGATAAAACAGTGTTCTTTTCACATTCCAACAATATGCAACACAAAGAGATCAATAAAACTTAGAGCTAAGGCAAGGTTCACATTCGTTTCATAATTCTAAACACCTTTTGACTCTTAGGATTTAGAATCTATCTCTATGTTCTCAGTAGTAGGTTTCTTCTCTAGAGTTATCATACACTTCGACTTTTTTCGCTAGCTTTACTTGCTTATGATTATAATTTCTGAATTGTTTACTCGTAAATTCTTTGCCAAGTAAAGCAATTCACTTATCAGAAAAGATCATAAAGTCAATTACAACGCAATAACAACACCTGCAAACGCAGTGTAATCCCAAAAATGAAATTTGAGAAGGCTAGAATAATTGAGAAAGAGAGGAAGAGGAGGCGTTAATTTTATAGAGAAAGAGAGGAATAGTAGGTTGATTTTATGCCAATGAGAAATAAACGGCTTGTGAGTTTTTTACGTAGATAAATTAGCGTGAGTTTAAAAGAGTCTAAACGATATTAAGACTCTTTTTTAGATTGAGCGTATCAAATACTTTCAGACCTATTAGGAGTTTCTTTTTTTAAAAAAAAAAACAAATGCAATTAATGGGATGAAATCTGAACCATTCAAATTCAGACCTTTAAGTGCAAACAAATAAGGCTTAAGTCTTTCGATGTGTCTAGTTAAACTCAAGTTCAATTAATTTAATTAGTCATAAGCACTAATATCAATCCATTAGTTTGAAAGTTCATTAGGTGTGAATTAAGGTCGTACAATATACCTGGCACAAAGTTAAATTGAAAATTTTCTTCTCAATTAAGTTTCGATATGAGTTCTATTAGGATCAACTTCAGATAACCATATCTCTTAGAATATAAAGATTTATAGAACCTATAAAATATCAAAGTCCAAGCTCTCTAAGTCCTCTTTCTATAATAATAAGTCATTTATCAATCCGAGTTTGTAATAAAAATTTATGATCGTTTTACTAAAGGTTGTCTGAACTGGAATAGTGATTCTATTGCAGTGAAATTTATAGCGTCGTAGCAGAAAAAGGTTTGTTGCAGTAGTAATTTAATCAACTGTAAGTCAGAATTGATGGTTCAGCCTCCACACTCAAAATTTTCATTCCCCAACCCTAAAGAGGAGATTTTTCAAGATTTAGGGTGAAAGTTCTTCGTTGTCAGTTTTTCCATTAAAAATGCTTATTTATACTATAAAACTGAAAGCTAAACATAGTGTGAGATTCTCCTAACCAACATAAACCATGCGATCATCATACAATTCAATGTAGTGCCCTCACACTAAAAGAATGTGGTCCAATACTTGCAAGGTAAAGGACCGATAACTGTGGATCCAATAAACTGAGTCTCAGATATTTCGAGCTATAAAATCTATAGTGGCAATGTAGTTCTTGGATTGGGCATCAAGCTCTATTGGGAAAAGACATGATTCTCATCCTCTCGGTACTAGATACTACTCCAAAAACTGAAATACTAATGCTCATATTGTACTGAACAAGACTAGTAAAATAATATTTTATTTAAGCCTGTACTAGTAATACTAACTAAATCTGATTTTGTGATCAATTCAATTTTGAGATACTGAATATGCTTAATTTAAGCCTGAAAATTGATACTTAGCATAATCTGTGATCAAAAGATCAAAACATACTGATAGATGCTATAAATATCCTAAAAATTGACTTCTATGAATCATCTTAGCAATACTTGAAATATTGAAAATGACATATAAAGTATACTTAAAACTGAAAATAACTAAGTTCGATCATGTAGACATGAGGGAATATAAACAATAAACTGAATCCATATCAAAAGGACAAATCTTTTGTAAGAAACTGGATTAAAAATTGAAATAATACTTAAACATAAAGATAATATGGATATTATGATATAACCATGGGAAATCATGATAAAACATATTTACTATCTCATGAAAATATCATACAAGGTTGAATTTAGAACACCCAGATAAATTTGGGCAAGAACTCTAACTCATGAAATTATGAAATTTATCTTGAAAAATCATAATTCGGGTAAGAGATCGAAAGGAATCTCTTTTTGAACAACCATATACCTAATGTTGAAGTTTTTAGACTGAAACTTTTGGTGGAGGCTTAATTTTTCTTGAGTCGGAGAAGAAAACCTTATGTTCTTGACTTGAGATAACTTTGACATAGTGTGGGAGCTTTAATCGATATTATGAGTTGAAAAGTGAATGATTTTTTGATATAACCCCTCAAAACGCCCTAAACTAACTTAGTATAGGAGTAAAATGTTTGGAAAAAGAATAAAACAACCTCTTTAAATTATGTAGAAAATTTCTGGAGAAACAACAGTATGAGTCATATTACAGGCCGTAATATTGACATCTTTGACCTACGGTCCGTACTATGGCCTGTAGTATTGAACAACCTGACAGTGCTTTACTAAAATAGTCTTAATTTCTTACTCTGAATTCGAGATGACGAATAATTTATTGTGTTGGAAACTACTTTTAAAGGTATTTAATTTGATAGGTTATGGGTCATATAACTCAATATATTTTTATAGATATGAGCATTTGAAGTTGACCCTTAGAACAAAAGTAAAAAACTTGATCGGTTAAAAGATTTTCAACTTAATTTTATTCTAGAAATTTCTTAGGGCCTTAATTCATAGAAAATCACTTCATATACTTAGGAGTTAATGTTAGAAACATATGGTAATTAACCAAAGTGAATTTAATTAAAAATTCCATAATTTTTCAGAAAGAATCCACAAATGAACATTATGGAGTGTAGCTTTAAAATCATGGTCTATAGAATTGAATCAAGGTTCATTTTGATGATTCAATACTATGGAAGGATAATATGGATTGTGAAGTCAATATCACGGTTAGAACTGGTTGTAGAATCAAAGAACAAAACCTCAACTTTACTGGATCAACAGTACGAGCTGATAGTATGGTCTATAGAATTAGTTCTACGCTTTGTAGGGTTGATCGAAGACTCGAAGATTAAATTATTGGGTTACTGAATGAATACTTATGATCAACACTACATCTCGTAGGTTAATAATGTGGTCCGCGGCTCGTACTGATCATGACTAAATTATTAATTTACAAATGGACATCTACAGACAGGCAGTACGATTTGTAGTATCAATACTATGGTCCGTAGAGTCTTTGATATTATTGGCATAAAATATTTTTCTCAAAATTTTCTAAGTTAAACTTGAATACTAACTTGATAACTGATTTTTAAACATATAATCTTTATGGGGCCTTACATTAATTGACCTTGAGAAATAATATAGACCTTAAATTAAATGTAGAATTAATGAGTTTGAATTCTCAAGATATTCTTTTTAAGAGTAATTGTTTAATTTTTTTTATTATTAATTAACTTTTAGATGATTGATTATTTCAAGATGTGAAGAAAGCGAAGCAACATTCTTTGTTGAAACCCAAATTTATCCTTCTTTCTCGTTGTTTTACTCATTCAATGGTCTATTTTATTACGAGGCCAAAGGCCATTTTGTCCTTATTTTTTATAAGATTCTAAGTTATTAAATATTATCAATATTATTATTATTATTATTATTATTATTGTTGTTGTTGTTCACTTTCAAAGTTTCACTTACTCTTTTTAGTCATCTATGTTTTTATTTTATAATTAATATTTGAGAAAATATTTTTAATTTATTATTTGTTGAGTTTATGATTCAATAATCATATAGTATATGTTTCACATAGTATATAATTGAATAGTCGCATCTGTTTTATAAATTTTTAGTAAATTTTATTTAGTCCCACACAAATACAAAAACAGTCAATTTGAAAGCAAGAATCAGGATTTTAATCTTTTAGGCTATCAATAAATGAACTATACACTATTTGAATCATGACAACTTTTACTATTATGTTAAATTACTTTTATATACTTTATATATTATATATATTTTAGCTTCATGTGACTTTTAAATGTTGAAATACTTTATTTAGTACTCTTTTAATAATTTCTTTCTTTTTTCTCATCTCGTTTTGAGTCATTTAAGAGAGTGGATTACAAGAAATAAAACAGAAGGAAGTAACATCGCATTGAGTTCGTTTTCAGTCTCGCCAAAACCTAATCCCACTATCTCTCCCTCTCTTCTTTCTTTCTCACTCTCTTAATCTTAACTTTATGTATTATTAGTTTATATTTACTTTAGTCTCTTACATTAAATTATGTTTGCCACAAATATAAGGTGGCATACACTTTAATAACAATTTTATTTTGAGGTTTACTATTCGTTGGGTTAGTTAGATACATATTATTTGAATGGAGAATAATCAAGATATTTTTATTTAATTCAACGCTTCGCCAATAAGGTTAGTCTCATGATCTTCTCAACATTTATGATTCTCAATACATAGTTATGTGTGTGGATTAGTTTTTTTTATTTTTATATTTTATGTCATTTGAGTGTTTTATTTATTTTTCTTGGAAGCAACCAGGTTAGTTCATCCATTTTTTATTCTTTTAGTTTTACTATCCTAGTTTTCCTTACTTGTAACATTTTAAATATTTTACTTTGAAGCAACTAGTTACGTCTTCTCTTCTTTCGAGTTTTTTGTTTTAGATTTTAGACTACTTATATTTTTGTAAAATAGACTTTGCATGTTTAACACGTAGTTTATGTATATTTGTCTCGATTAAGTAATAACCAAGTTTACACATCTAGTTTTGTTTATCTGTTTAATTAATATGTAGTTAGCCTGTCTAACTTTTATCCCTTAGATTGGCATTAATTGTTAATAATGAGACTCGCCTCTTCTATTTATTTATTATTCGAATAAAATTTTACAATGCATAGTCATTTTAGCTTAATAAATTTGTTGACCCTTCATTATCACCTAATTTTCCACACAAATAATGAATTCAGTCAGGATCTACAGTTGTAGACCTCGAAAGATGCTTAACACCTTTTTTTTGAGGTTACTTGAAACCTTACTTGAATTTCTAGTGACGTAGACTAAAAGAAGTTAACTGTTAGTGTTAGTATAGGACAGTTGTCCTAACGCGCCTTTAATTCATTAGGTGGTGACTCTTCCCCTCCTTCTTTCTTTCAATCCCGAAAGAGTTGTCACGTCGAATCCCCTTCTTCTTTTAAAGGGAAAAAATGGGGAACGATATCCTTGACATGGCTTGTTGCTTCCAAAATCTTGGTGTCCAGGTAAGTTTGGTTAAATAAGTAGAAAATTGTGTTATTTCACATAGTCATAACGTAAAATTGATGGGAGAAAGTATGTATAAGCCTACGGGTAAAGAGTCGAGGTTGATAAAACACAAAAACTAGCTTTAAATTCTTGATTATGTGATGTTTTATGATATCATATGTTATATGTTAAACGGGAATTTTGTGAATGAAGTACGTTGACATGGTGTTTCTTAGACGTTCTAGTGATGAACCTAATTGAGTTTTAAAGATAACAATTATTTATATTTATATTGTGTGATGAAGTAGTGAGAATAATGTTAAGATTGAATGTGTTATTTGTGGGTAGTGACATTAGAACTCAATTTGTGGTGTTTGAGGAAGTAGTTGTAAATTAATGATTAATGAGTAATGAAGGCTCTAATAGTAACTTGTATGAAGTTTTGCGGGTGACATTCTTGCTTTGATATTGATAAACATAATTTATCTATTAAATACCATGAGAGGCTAAATTAGTGATAATGATAGTTTATTAAATGTCTCCATGAATGCTTGTTTGATAATGATAACTCGTAATATTGATGCCTTGAATGGCTTGTTGATGATCAAGATTAATTGTTGAATAATGGTTGTAAGAGACTTAAAATATTGATAAATAAAATAACTTGATCCATAATAATGATATATGAAAAGAATGCCTTGAAATAAGAAGGCTTGTGATATACCTTGATAAAGGTTGAAAGTAAATAAGATTATTGATTAATGAACTAAAAGTGAAAAAATTGTGATTACGTAGGGACCGACGCTCTTTTCGACATTGCGGTGATGTGATATTTTGGGTTCCAATAAGGCCCTTTGAATATATGATATGCATATATTGGGGCAACGTCAATAAGACCTGCAGAATATATGTCGTTTGGTGGGATGTATGTCAACACACTAATTATTGATAAACATAAAAGAATTGATAATAAAGTGATCTAAAGTGATGCACTCAATTAATAGTCTCTAATAACGATCCAAGAGTTTTAATAATTGAATTGACCTTTCCCAAAAAATATTTTCAAAGGTTTGGTAATAAGACTTGCGTTCTCCTCTATGTTTATTGATATATGAATGGACTTGTTTTTTTCTAATTGATTACATTCTTGATATTGATTGTATGATATTTACTTGAAAAGGTGGAACCTTGTGCTTACTTGCTACATGTTGGTTGACTGATTTTATTATACTTTTTGTGATCTTGGCTTACCTAATTGACTAGCTAGAATTATTTAATATTATAAGACAACAGTTTGAATGTTAGCCTGAGAGTTTTATGTGAATTGTTTATGATTACCAGGTTGGTCCTAAAGAGGTGGATAATATAGAAGTAATGTAAATAAGGGGTGATACTGATGGACTAGTTATGTTGTTCTGGTTGATGGTGTGAATTCACGAGGGCCAAGTATATTGGTGGTAAATATTACATTAATATAGTTGGAAGAGTAGTTGGGATGTTAGAACTTATGTATGCAAAGTGTTATAATGATATTGTAACCTGAGTTAGGTTATATTTTTTTTAAGATGTCATAATTTTTTTCCTTGGATTCTATTTTATAATCATGTGGACTAAAACTGATCGACTAATGATGTCTTCTAGTACGAGTGTTCGTACTAATTATACTCTTCTACATCTCATTTTCTTGGGGTATATATTGAATGCAGGTTAGTTTTTCAGTTACTAGATGGATAACGATATTCAACACTAACCCCTGCACTTTTTTCGATAGATGTTGAAGTTTTTATAATTTTTTATTTTATTGTCAGTTTACTCTATAATAGGAGCTATTGTACACGTCTGACCAGGTTTTGGGGTAGTAGATGGTAGTTATTCATATCCATAAGGTTTTATTCCAATTTTTAAATTAGTTTATTATAATTTATTTTGATATTCTCTTAAAAGTTAAAGTCTTCCACACTAAATGTTGGGTGGTAAAGAGTTCTCTTAACTATTTAGGAGAGGTAGGTAATCGCATGTCCCGTTAGTTTGGGTTGTGATATATATATATATATATATATATATATGCAATTATTATTCAATACCTATTTTATACAATAGTTGTATAGTTTCTATACATATTCTATATAGTCTCTCTCTCTATATATATATATCTCATACAGATCCATTTTTATACAAGAACTATACAGTTTTATACACATTCTACATAGTTTCAGTACAAGTATCTGATAAAGAAGATACATATTATATACAATAAATATACAGTATTATACAATTTTATTTAATTTCTTTATAAAAAAATTAGCATAAAAAAAAAGATGTTGAAGCTAAAAAAAATGAATAAAAAACCCAAATGGATCAAATAATAAAAGAAAAAACTACATAGTCAGCAAACAAAATATACGCTTTTTCATTATTGTTTCTATTTTTCTAAAAAGAATCTTTTTTTATTCTTTTCTCCTTTATTCTTTTGTCGTTTTCTTTTTTTTTTTCCTCATTTGTTTTAAATTATGTTTTTCATTTTCTTTTTTTTACACCATAATCTAGTTCATGCTTTAAGTCTCATCTGCCTTTTTTTTTTTGGTCTCATTTTTTTTACTTTTTCTTTACCGTTCATTTATTTTGTTCACAAATTATATATTTTTTTTATTTTACCAAAATCAATTTTGACTCCATTATTTCTGTACTTGTACTTTTTCTTTGTTTGTTATTTTCTTTATTTCTTGTTTATTTTAAATTTTATTTTTTTCTTTCTTTTCTCTTTTTTCATTGAGGTATGCTCAGTTCTTCATTTAGACACTCTTTAGTCCTTCATGATATCATAGCAGCATATATACATACTAACATATTATCATGGAAAATTGTTCTAGTTCTTTAATATATACTCCTCATTTCTCCAGGATATCATCACAATATTAGTTACTGAGCTAGTATCTTAAAGGAGACGCTCATCAGTCCTTCATGATACCATCACATTATATAGATATACTTTCATGGGACTACTTTAATCCTCAGTAAATATATATTGATACTCCTCGTTACTTTGTGATACAAGCACAATATATCTATATACTATCATGGTATCATAAAGGAATGCTTCCGCCCCTCTACGAATGTACTATCATTCATTAATAAGATACTCAACCTGTATGGTATCATGGAGGACAACTTCAGTCCTTCAAAGTCACTTTTCAGTCCTTCATGATATCATCAAATAAATCTATATACTATCATCTTATCATTGATTTTTGTTTAGTCCTTCAGTGAGACCTTGATAATACCTGGTATCATTGAGGTTTGTTTTAGTACTTTAGATGAGACCTTTACGATATCATGCAATATATCTATCTACTTGCATGTTATAAAGGATGACTACCCCAGTCCTTCAATGAGATACTCATTAGTGAATTTATATATTGGCATGATCATCCTTCATTGAGATACTTATTCCTTTATGATACGATCATATAGTATCTATGAACTGGCATGGTATCAGAGAGGACTGCTTTCATCCTTCTACAAGACCCTCCTATATATATATACCTATATACGAGTATGATATCATCCTTAATTGAGACACTTATCAGTCTTTCATGATACCACCAAAATATATCTACATATTAGCATGGTATCATGGAGGACTATATTAATTCTTCTACGAGACACTCCTCAATACACCTTTAAAATATATAAACTTATATACGATCATAATATAATCCTTTAGTGAGACAGTTATCAGTCTTTCCTGATATCATCATAATATATATATTCATGATATCATAGAGGACTACATTCTTCCTTGTATGAGACACTAATCAATATACCTTTAAAGTATATATATTTATATACGATCATAATAGATTCCTTTAGTGAGACAGTTATCAGTCTTTCAAGAAGTCATCACAAGATATCTACATATTGGGATGGTATCATGAATGACTGTTTCAGTCTTTCAAATAAGAAACCTAAACCTTGAACCCTTTTCCCTAAGCCCTGAACCTTAAACCTTGACCCTAAACCCAAAACTAGAACCATGAATCGTAAACTCTAATCTTAAACCTTAAATCCTAAGCCTTGAACCATGAACCCTAAAATCAAAACCTTGAATGCTAAACCCTAAACTCAAACCCTAAACCCTAACCTGGAAACCCAAAACTTAATCCCTAAACCTAAACCTTGAACCCTGAACCTCGAATCGTCAACCCCTAAACACAAATCCTGAACCTATTAATTTTTAAGATATATGCAACCGACTTAATTTTTAACGGTATCACTTAGGCTTCACATGAATTAACATGACTTTCTTAGTGAGGATAATTTGAAATAGATTAATAAGGCTTAGAATGGCTTAGTGACCTAAGCTTAAAATACGTTAATAAGGCTTAGCATGGCTTGATGAGGCTACACTTAAAATGGCTTAATAAAGCTTATATTGGATTGGTGAGGATAATCTTAAAATGGCTTAGCATGTCTTAGTAAAGCTTGCGTGTCTTAGTGAGGCTAAGCTTAAAATGATTTAATATGGTTCAGCGTTGCTTATAAGGCTTAGCTTGGCTTGGTGAGGCTAAGCTTAATATGGCTTACTGAGGCTAAGCTTAGTATGGCTCAATAAGTCTTAGCTGAATTAGCATAGTTCGGTGAGGCTGGACTAAACATGGATTAATAATGAATTAAGGAGTTTTTGGTTTTTATGAGTGTCAGCCAATGAATTTCTTAGGATATGTGCGACTGACTCTATTTTTTCCGATATCTCTTATGGACACCCTGGACGACACGTGTTGGATCGAGTGGGAAGGCGCAATATTTTGAAGACATATTTGTACAGAAAAAGGAATTGATGATTTTTATTTTTTTCGTATGTGTTTGCCTATAAATTTATCAAAATATATGCAACTGGTTCAATTTTTACTGATATCACTTTCATATACCTGGGACGTCCTATGGAATGACATATGTTATTTTCAGAAGGAGGCATGATATTTTATACATATTTTTCATAAATAGGAATTAAGAATTCTTTTAATTTTGTTGCCCTACGAATTTTTGTGCTATGTGAGACCGAATTGAATTTTACTGATATTGCTTGTGTGTAGTAAGGACAACTTATGAAATGACACATGTTGGTTTGGGAGGGCGAGCACTACTTTTTTAAGACATATTTTCTCAAAAATACAAATTAAAGATTTTTTTGTAAGTTGTTAGCCTATGAAGCATTTATGATATGTGCGACCAGCTCAATTTTCCCCGATATAATTTAGGTGCACCCGAATGACCTATGGAACAACATGGTTGTTTTGGTAGGACGGGTGTGAATTTATTAAGACATATTATCCCAGAAACAGGATTTATGAATTTTTTTTGTCGTTTTGTAAGTGTTAGCCTATGAATTATTAAGATATGTGCGACCTACTCAATTTTCTTGGTTATTTCTTAGGTGAGCCTGAAATAACTTATGGAACTGCACGTGTTGGTCCAAAAGGTTCAAACTAAGGGCACGTTTCTTTGGCTAATCTTTTGCAGAGGCAGGGTCGCAGTGCCTTCCTTCAAGTACAATCTCCATCGTGAGGCGTGTAAAATCCTTTTGTAGACGACTTAAATATGCGACGAGGTATTGTAAGTGAAAGAGGGTCCTTGATTCCACGATCCATATAGATTTAGATCTTTTTCTCTTTGAGTCATCCCCCTTCAATCTAATTATTCTCTAACTTTTTTGAAAGGAGGTTTGTGCATTGGTCCCTCAAAGAATCATGTTAATTGTTGAAGAATTACGCTAAGTGTTGAAACACATAGCACATATTCGGGGCCATGCCATGGCATAGCACGTGCACATAAAATGCTATTGTTTCTATGTTAACCATGATTGTTTGGGTATGTCGTGGAATTTTTTGAAAGACAAGAATCAAATAATTTTCTGTGGTGGAATAACCAGTCCATAAATTATTAAAGCTTCCATAAAATCTAGACTAAGCAATAGCATACCTCATATTTTTCCTTCTGCCTCAGGCTGTCTCGTGATACCCTCTACAGCTTAACTCAGAGCAGTCCCTTGACCAACTCCAGGTCCAATAGAAGCAAGCTCTAACTTCTCCCTCAAAGCCTACCCCCAACCTACGTGTACGTATGTTAAGGGGTACCATTCTCTATTAGAGTTTTTCCATACATCGCAGTGTATTTCTAATTCCTCATGACATATCAACATCTATGTCGATGTGTGGTTGCGCATAACAATTAAAGATTATTGGGTTGTCAAGTGTTACGCTGACAAAAAATGACATATCTAGCAACGCACGCCGATGGATTCCTAGGAATCTCTACCAACATTGGCACAGGAAGGTGCCCAGTATGCATGGCCAACATTGGCATAGGTTGGTTAGCGGTCATGGCCAACATCAGAGCAGGTAGGTGCCCAAGTGGTCGGCGATCTCGAGTTACCATAGTGGCCTACCATAGTGGTTATTTATTATATTGGGTGTTCGGGCACCATAACATAAGGAACCTATGGCAACAAGACCATGGAAACAAGGCACTGTGGCACCCATGGCAACATAAAAATTAGGCACCATGGCACCCCGATGCTCGTCGTACGATGGCATGTGCATACCACTCACATGTGCATCATGTATTAGTCACTCAGCATTATGAATGCTACGCTCGTGCAGCGAAATAAAACACCACGCCACCATGTTCCACTCTGATGTATGTTGCCTCTAATTCAACGTGTGCCCTCCATGCCAAAAATCAAGAGTATAGAAATATGCTCATACTTAACATTCTCTATCATATCTTCTCAATGCTTTTGCCGAGGTTTGATCCTTTTATGTTGAGGTACAAGAGGATAACGGTGGAGCTTTTTATTCCAAAAAGCTAAGTGGCTAGGAATTATTGAAGATATGAAAATATATTTCATCATTTGTATTATTCACTAATGTATCTTTCGTATTTTCATAAATTAAATTTCAGGTAATGAAATTCACATCCTCATTAGCATTTCCACAAGATTTGATCTTGAGATCATTCTTTATCAGATGATTTTTATGAAAAAAGAATAACAAATTCGATATCAGTTTGGGAGAAAGACTTAATTTATTGGGATAAAGTAGTTGCGCATTGCATATGGAGATTTATTGGGCTGATGAGTGCAAGGATGACGTATAGTGATATGTCCATAAATGCACATCGATAGATGTCTGGGAACCACTACCGACATCGTCATGGAAAGGCTACCAACACCCAATGCCTACAACTGATTCAACACAGGACGGTCGGCCCCATGACTGATATTGGCACATACAAGTGCCTAGTACCCTTGTCGGCATCAGCAGAAGCCAGCACCCACCGCCCTTACTAACATTGGCATAATCAGGAAAACTTCCTTGGCGACATCACCATAGGCAGTCCAGTTTCCTTGTCGATATCAGCACAGAAAAGCCAGTTTCATTGTCGATATCAGTATAGGAAGGCCAGTGCCCTTATTGATATCAGTATAGGAAGGCTATCACTTCTTGATGTAATCAATTCTGGCAGGACAATACCTTTGCTGACATCGAGGTACAGTGTAGGCACCGTCCGATTGAGGAGGCTACTTGGGAGATTGAGAGTGAGATGCGGAAGCAGTATCCATAGTTTTTTGAGACATTAGGTACTTTCTCTCCCTATTTATTTCCTTTTTTTACTTTACTTTTGGGGACGAAAGTCCTTTTAATGGTAGATGTTGTAATGAACCTCATGGTATTTTATGAGAATTATGCAAGGTTTTGCATTCTAGAACTTTCTAGTCACTGCCCCAAGTCATTTATGACTTGCTGGGACCAGTAGTTCGGTTCTCTGGTAGCTCGGTTTAGATTTATCTCAAATTGCCTATTTTAGAGCTTAAAACTAAGTACTCATTAACTAAAGTCAACATTCTTTTAAGACAAGATCAAATCAAATTTCGATAGTTTCGTTAGCTCCAGAATGCCAAATAAAGTCTAGATGGACCTTAAGTTCGTATTTTGGGGTTCTTGTTTGGAGTTTTTGTAATTTGAGGTTTCTCTACTTCTTTTAAGGCCTAAATTGGAGCTTGGGTGGTCTTTTGGAATTCAGAGTGTCAAAATGGAATTCTGACGCTTTTATCAACTCTAGAAGGGTGATTTTTAGTTAGTGAGAGTGTTGGTTAACAGAGTTGCAGTGATGATTTTGAGGTATTGGGTGGAGTTTTTAGTATTTAGGCCTAATGGTTGATTTGGTCGGCATTTCTCCCAAAATACCTTGTATCCCAATTTCGACTGCACCGTTGAGTCCAAAATGTTATTTTAAGTGTGTGTGCATAGTTTGTTTGCATAAATTGGACTCTGAGCGCATTTCGAGTGATATTCAGAGTCTTTTCCCTTTAGAAGATTTTGTTTTCAAAACCTGTATCTGGTGCAGGTGAGCTATTCATCATGATCAAGATGCATTCCTAGGCAATTGGGGTGCTTCCCTTTCTTCTTCAACATAATCGTGGAACTCAACCACGCGATTGCGAAGTGTTATCCTAGTCATTCATCATGATTGTGATGCCTTCTTATGCGATCATGATGTACTCCTATTGTCTCTTTCAGTGTGATCGCATGACTTCACTAACATGATCTTGAACCATCAAATGTTCCTTATTCATTACGATACTGATAGATTCTTCTGCGATTGTGATGACCAAAATCATTAGCCTACGCAATCGCGACATAATTTCACGCGATTGCGAAGAGCAAATACCTGGCAGTATAAATATTTCTTGCATGATTTTTTTGTTCATTCCACAACAAGAGCTTTCATTTTTCTCTTTTTTTTGGGAGAAAATGATCCAGAAAGTTCATCAAACATTGAGTAAAGCTTCCCTGTTTCCCCCTCAATTTTCCTGCTATTGGTAAGTCCTCTTCCCCTTTTTATTTCTTAGAAGATTAAACTTTCCTCCATTAATGGCCTCAATTGTGGAAACTTGAAATTCTCGAATTAATTCATATTTTATTGGATAAATTATTATTTCTTGAGTTTATTTCACTCTGTAGTGTAGTTATTTCATTGAATTTCCTCGTTTAATTTCATAAAAATTAAACCTTTGACCCTTTGTAACTAAATCAGTACTGCCTGTTTTGAAGCCCTCCTGCGCTCGAATTATGCTCATCTTTAGAGCATGGGTTCCTTGTGATAGTAGGAACCCAATGGTGAAGTTTGTCTTCCATTGCGGCGAGCGGGATCTATAGGCCCATTTAGGCCTGACTTTTGGACCAATCCAGAACTTAGAATAAATTACATCATTAGACTCATATTTATCCTTGGATTCTTATTATATAGGTTTCAGAGCAGTTGGAGTTATATTTGGATTTTTAACGCATTATTTGTTGGACGACAGGTAGGCTCCGTGGGGTTATATCTAGTTATATATCTTTGATAATTGTACTAAATAGCATCCGTGGGATGGGTTTCTAGGATGTTACTGTGGATTTGAACAATTATTTCATTCCATCCTCATCTTGTTACTTATTTTGGATTTCGAGTTAATACAATGCCCATGACATAGGAATTAGCCTAGCCTGTGAAGGTCCTAGGTGGTTTGTCATTATATATACATTGTTGATGTGTTGTACATTCATTATAGGAGAGGTTAGGCCACAGGCTCCGTTTAGAGTGCATTGGGGCTGGGTCAGTATCACCATATGAATAATGAGTCGTGAAGGCTAGACATTGATAATACTAAGGATAATGGACAATGACACCAACTGATAACTTGGAATATCTGATAACAATATAAGTTAAATAACCTTTAACTATTTTAAACTCGAAGGTGCACCGAGCACCCGGTACTACTATTTCTACTTTTTTTAGTCCAGGGTTTATTCCCTGGCACCAGGAAATATCATCTTAACTAATAAAAGCCAGACACTTGATTCTAAATTCATTCGACAGTAAGTACAACTGCTAGCACTTGAGACCATCGACGTATGGCAGTGAGTATAACTTTTTGATACTTGTCGGACATACTGGGTTGGAGACTTTGTGATATAGTTCTATTGAGGACATTGGTGATACCATGATATTGAGGTGTTGAACTCCATATCTTACCGATATTACAAAAATTACTGAGACTATATATATGAGGCATTGAATGCCAGATTTTAATACCTTTTGAAGCTCTAAGATTTCGGATGTAGGATTATGATGATGTTAGATATTGTACGTGGTGGGCATACCTCCATGGACTTTGCTTTTGGGATACGGAGATGCGAAGGAAGGGTATTGGATGGAGCAGGGATATAGTGGGAGCTAGGGTTAGTCTTCCATGGATTCTGCCTACTGTACCTACGGGTATCGGAGGAGAAACGTACACAAGACTGGTTACCTCATGTGAGTTTAATTATTTTTCCTGTACTTGTCTACTTTAGTGTACCCCTGGATGAGATGTAAAGCTTACAAGTGAGTGTGGTTTATGTGTTTAATTAATTTATTATATTTTTCAGTTATTGTTTAGTTATTATAGTGTTACTTTTGGGACTTTCTGGTTATGCGGGATAATTATGCTAGATACCTTTTGATTATTCACCCTTCCCTTACATTAGGTGGCCAGTATACCGTCCATGTTCTCTTCCTGTCTTCTATTTGACTCTTGATTAATTATTATTGTTATTCACATATATTGTTGCAACTATTTAGGGTACGTACTTCCTTCTTTCCTGAGAACCTATTATGTGATTTAGCTAGCGATGACCTATCCTACTTGTTCTTGAATCTTATCTGAGTAGGTAGCTTTCATAATGTACTATTTTATTTTGTGACCCTACTTTATTGTATTCTGTTATTTACTACTTTTATTATTATTATATGCCTCATGGGCCCTTGAAGCCTACTAAGTAAAGGTTGCTTTGCGACTTGTTCGTGTACAATACTTGTTCCCCTGGTGCAGATCCTAGTACTAATGGCAGACATTGATTACTGTTTTGTAGTTCGTGCTTGTTTCTACTTACTTCTGAGATTTAGGGTGATCTTGGCATCAAACTATTCCTACTTCTCTTCAGATTTTGATTGGTCTCCTTGTACTTTTGAAGATACATTTATATTAGACTTTGGGCTTTATATTGTGTTCTTAGAGGTTTTTCTTTGTTACACTGATACTGGGTTTCAATAATTTGTTGACTCATTGTAATTCTGCTACCTTGAGTATATTTCCTTTCCTTTGTATTTTACTTATTATATTTTTGCTTCCTGCTATTGATGTAGTAGCCCTCCACTTCGGCTTTGAGCTACAGGATTGGTTCTCCTACTGGTGGTATGGTAGATGTCATCATGATTTGAGAAATTGATTCATGAAAAATTAGTATCAGAGCCCTAGTTTCATCGGTGTTAGTTTACAGAACAAATGTCTAGTAGAGTCTTGTAGATCAGCATGGGGACACCCGTGGCTTATCTTCGGGAGGCTATAGTGACATATTGGAAAAGTAACTCCTTCTTTTCTAATCATATGTCATACGTACATCCTTATTGGTTTCTTGAAAGTTCTCACTCATTATCATTACTCTTTTGCAGATGCCTCGTACGCATTCATTAGTAGCTAAGAAGATAGCCAGAGCACCTGCAAAAGTACCTACTCCTGCAGCTATCTTGAGACTCCAGTAGTGCCTGCAGCACCTACTGCAGTACCTATTGCAGCACCTGTTCCAACGCCTATTACAGCACCTCCTTTAGATATTCATACTATCTTATGAAAGTTTCTGAGTGCCTATTGTGGTCCCCCTACCGATGGGACACAGACAACTGTTCCAGTACCACAGCCTACAACTGAAGTTCCTCCAGAGCAGCCAATTCCGTAGTTCAGCCTGTCTAGCCAGTGTAGCCTTTGCCACTAGCAGTTTTTCCTACACCTCCTTCAATTCTTCCATTACCAGTTGTTGTGTCCGATAGATGAGCAAAAGGTATCCATGATAGATTTAGAGAAGAAGCTCTTGTCGAGGTTTTTGAGATTAGATCTCCCTCGGTTCACTGGAGTTCCAGGGAAGACGCTCATGAGTTTATCAATGATATAAGAGAGACTTGGTAACATGGGTATCTTGAAGACCCATGGAGTGGATTTCACTTCTTACCA
>JBDJHY010880385.1:0-14910 GCA_039654485.1 Withania somnifera
TCTCAAGCCCAGATATATGGGGCCCTTAGAAGTTCTTGATCGTGAAGAACCGGTTGTGTACCATTTGTCCCTATCTCTGTACCTATATAGTGTGAACCTCGTGTTCCATATGTTGATGTGAAAAAAGTACTATGGTGTTGGAGACTATATTATCAAGTGGGAATCCATGGCCTTAGATGAAAAATTATCGTATAAAGAGGATCTTGTGGCAATACTAGATAGAGACATTTGTAAAATGGGGTCGAAGTAAATCTCAAAGGTTAAAGTGCAATGGAAGCACTACTCGATTGACGAGGAAACCTAGGAAGTAGATTCTAACATGCGAAAGAGATACCTATAGTTATTTGCAGAATCACTTATCCTATCTTTCACTTCCTTTCTTTGATCATTTGAGGAGAAGCATAAATTTGTATCTATTGTAACAACCCGTTCCATAATTATAGGTACTCTCTGGTATGTTAGAATACTCTTTGATGTGTTTTCGTAAAGTTTAGACCCCAAAAGTAAATGTTAGAAAAATCTCAAAGCTACAATAGTCTCGGCTGAAAAGTAAGTCTTGAGTATTTAGAGCGTACTAATGAAAATTTGATTTAGAATGGGTGTGTTTAATGTTTATAGTCAGATAGTGGACTCCCATATCAACTCTTAGCACTTTTTGAAACCAAATTAAGTGTTCTATCACTCAGGGAGAGATTGTTACCATAATAGACTTTAATTTTGATGTTCGGAAAATGAGGTATTTGGGGTGAGAGCTTCATCAAGGTAAGTAATTCCCATTAAAATTACTAATACTTTTTAGATTCTTGGGGTCCTTTAATGGTAAAGAACTACGGTGAAACACGGGGTTGAGAAAGATGAAGTGTGACTAGAATTTCACCTAGTTTTGAATTTTATGTTAAACGATGAGTAATGATTATAGTATTGTCCATGATAAACTAGAATTTGGTGGGATCCTTTAACAAAGTCATAATCTTGGTGGAGTTTGGGTGGAAGATAACCCCAAGTAGGATTAAAGTCATGGGAAGAATGTTAAATTGATAAAAGTGAGTTCTTATGCATAATTTCTTGACTTGTAACTTATGGTATGCATTATATATTTATAGAACACGCAAAGGACTCTATGAGAAGGGAAAGAGATAATCCCTAACTTGCATGTTTGGTGATTTGATGACATGATCCGCGTTATGGGTCACCAAAAAAAACACTCAAACACGAAATCAAAAGAGAAAATTAAGATATATTAGAATTAGGAGATGACAAATGAAAAAAATTAGAGACGAGAATTGAAGAAAAGAAGAGCTAATTGAACAAATAATTTAATCAAGGGAGAAGAGATTAAATCAATGAAAGGGAAATTCAAATAGGATTCCACAAGTGAGGATATATGTAATTCTAGGATAAGAAGTTCTAAATCAATAATAGAAATTCACCTATTTCTAATCTAGATTTGAAGTCCTATAATCAACAAGTTGATTTGGCTAAGAAATTACTCTAATCTAACCTAACTTTAGATACTAATATTCACAAGCTTTCAATCTCTCAATTCATCCAAAACTAATGATTAAAAGGCCTAAGTGTCATATTTATAGTATAGGTCTTATTACATACTTAGCCCCTAAAGTGGGCTTTTAAAACATAGAAACTAAAAACCCTTTAAGGCAATCTACTTTGGAGTGGACAACATGGGTGGACAAACCGTCAACTTGAGGACAAGTCGCCACCCCTTTTGGTGAACTACCTTCGGGTCTCTTCCTCCATGCTATCTTCCATAGCTTCCTTGATTTGTATGCCTTCAAAGATAGATCTTTGATGGCCTCCAAAATAGTCTTCAATGCCTTTAATCCCCATGAAAGTAGTGTTTGGTTTGAGTTGGTGCATTTAAGGTTCCTCAAAGTAGCATCCAAGCACCCATTGGTGTCCTTGGTATTACATTAATTTTACAAGTATTGATGTTGCCGAGAAATATCACACCATCATCTCCTGCTTGAAAAGGATTCTTCCTCAAAACCAAACCTTACAACAACAAAGGGGAGGCAAGAAACCAAAACATCCTCATAGAATGAGGGTTAGCACCATGATTAGAACAAATAAAAACATACCAATAAAGGACCATCACAATGGATAATCAAGTCTTCTGCCATAATCAAATAATCACAATAACGCAAAAGGCATAAGAAACATGACCATCCTATTTAAAGACAGCATATGAATACCCAAAGTAAGGCATCACCAATTGACAAGAGTCACATAAGGCTTGATAATAGAAACAATTAATCACCCATATGAGACCCCTACCCCTATAAAAAAACAAATCCTATACCCACATGGGTATCACCATATGCAAAGAAGTAATATAAAAAGGTGCAAAGAGAACAATTCTCTTCAGTGTATCTTCAATTGTAAGTTCGTTAGGGTAAAGACTCATACCAAGGAAACTATTATAATTGAGACACACAGAAGAAAACAAGTTGCCTTGTTGAAAGAGGCCACCTCTCTTGCCCTAATATCCCACCCAAAGGAGTGGGCTTCCACATGAAGTCCAACCAAATACTATAACTTACATAACATCGTGAGAGTGACAAGGAGTACTCATGGTTTTGATACCTGAAGGTACCATGGATTCACCCAAGTCCTCTCTTGCTTTATATCTTGACCAAGTTTAACAAAACAAGTGCCAAAGTTAAACTCATCACTGGGGTCAAATGGAAAAGAATTACTTACATTTGGGTAACAAAAGCACCCATTTACCCAATTGGAACTCCCACTCACATATGACATACCATTCATACAAATACAGGTGTCGGATATGCAAATAGGTAATATAGGAAGGATTCTCTCAAATTGATTTCATCTAATGTGTTGTCATAAGAAGGGGTACTTGTTGGGTCAAAGTACATCATGGCATTGGACAAAAATAGGAACACACAATATTGGAGCCATATTTCTATCTCAGGACATTTTTAGCACCGCTTGCTAACGTGCACTGATATCAAAAAATGGCTCTTAGCTCAGTCAAAACTTTGGCAAATGTCACGCTGGTGATTGCTAGTATCTCACGCCATTTTTTTATTACTTTTGGTACTTATAGTCGCACAATTTTGCTCGATTCCATAAGAAAGAATGGGAATTTTAGTAACATCAGTGGAATCAATTCATCTTGTTGATTTTGGGGATAAGGTTATAGCTCTGTCTACATAGAAATTATAATTATCCATGTCGGATTCAACAACCCCAGACTCTAGAGGCGAAACCCAATCTGTTGGACAACTGTAAACCTCTACAAGGTAAACCACTTACATATGTAGCTTCTAGTACTAGCAATGGAAAATGGGTGGTGATTTTAGATGAAGCACATTTCAAGACTCAAGAGGAGTACTGGAAAAATTCATTCAAAGGATTTGTCATAAGGGATACTCCTACCTGAAGATCATGGAACTTTATATTGCAAATGTTTGGTGGTTTTCCAAACAGACACAGATCTTAACTCATGATGATGGGTATTTCATTTAAAAATTTAACTCAAAGAAGGATTATGAAAAGGTCTTACTAGGGGTCCTTATACGTGTCATAACAAACCGTTCATGACTCAAGCCTGGTTATGTAATTTTTAATTTAATCCTGATTGCATCATCCCATAAGGGTCAATTTTCCTAGTTTGTTTGTGGGTTATTGGTCAAATGAAGCATTGTAAGATTGCATGGGATACTAGAAGACCATTATACTCACACAGGATTACAGAAACTATGAAAAGGATTTCTTATGCCCGAGCTTTAGTTGAGGTGGATGTAGCTTAGCTGCCAGTGCAATCAGTGGAGATTACTCACCTAATGGAAACTAAACGTATTAACGACGAGTGGAGGCCAAAGTACTATCACCACTATCTGTATTCTGGTCATGAAGAAGATGATTGTAAACTCAAGAAGGAAAAGCAATAGCTAAATTTCCACGAGCCCCTTATAAAAGGAGGTGCAATAGACTCAAAGAGGAAAAGAGAGAAAGACACATCAGAATTAGGTGGCACATGAAGAGCAAATAGCTTCTACGGAAGCTCTCCCAAATAATCCACCACCTATGGAGGAATCACCAACGGTAATGGAACCAACACAGGGTGTCTTACAGGTAGAAGAACCCACAATGCAAGCTTTAAATTGTAATAGGGTGGTGTTTACTAATAAGTATTAATGTTTAAGGGAGAATGCATTTGAGGGAACAAATGGTATTAATCACCTATCCAATGGGAGGTCAAAACTCTCCATGACCTTATCAATATGGAACATTCGAGGCTTGAACCAGCCCCAAAATCAAAAGGACATCAAACTCTTTTTGCATAAATATAATATGGAGGTATTTGAGTGTATTGGAACCAGGGTAAAGGAAAATAAAGTTGTTGTTATATTGAACAAAGTGACTAAGTATTGGAACTTTAAGTGCAATTATCCCATGGCCCCAAATGGCGGAATACAGCTCTTTTGGAAACCCCTTGTTTAAGTGCAGCTTCTGAAAACTAGTGAGAAATTTATATATTATAAGTTGAAGGTTACTTACTTTGACTCTCTTTTACTATAATTTATTCTAAAAATGAAGCAAGCCAGTGTTGTATCTTGTGGAGAGAACTGATTTAATTGGGTAGCACTATCCAGGAGCCTTGGCTTCTCAGTGGAGATTGTAATGTAGTATTGAGTTCTGAGGATAGGATGGGTTCTGTTGTAACCATAGTTGAAACTCAAGATTTTCAAACATGGGAGGATACACTTCATCTCACAAAACTTAAGTCTTAAGTGTCGGTTTTTTACTTTTTGTAATAAATAGGATCATGGTTCTTGAGTTTACTCAAAAATTCACTCGGCCATTGGGAATTTACAGTGCTTGCAAGCTTATGGACAGGTTGAGGCAGAGTTTCTTAATCCTGGGATCTCAAATCACAGTCCAATTTTTATGGACTATAGCAATGTCACTAACAGAAATCCCAAACCTTTTAAGTTGTATTCAACTT
This sequence comes from Withania somnifera, assembly GCA_039654485.1. Classification (NCBI taxonomy): domain Eukaryota; kingdom Viridiplantae; phylum Streptophyta; class Magnoliopsida; order Solanales; family Solanaceae; genus Withania; species Withania somnifera. Next base: position 4,994 of record JBDJHY010880385.1, read on the forward strand.
TCATTAACCATCCATATTTTCAGAGTATTGTGCAACAAATGTGGGCTCAGATCTTATATGCTCCAATTATGGACTAGGCTCAAGACATTGAAGGTAGAACTGAAAGTGATGAACAACTACTTAAATTCATATGCTCAGAAACTTCAACAAGCTAGAATATAGTTAAAGATAATACAAGACCAGATGAGTAGTAGGCCAATAGATCAGATTCTCATTAAAGAGGAAAGAACAACATTACTTGAGGTGTCTAGGTAGAGCTTGATTTTGGAACAAATACTTAGGAAAAAATCCAGTGCTACTTGGACTACTAGTGATGATGCAAATACGAAGTACTTCCTTGCTCAACTAAAAATCAGATCCTGCAGGAACTCCATAAATGTATATACAAAAAGGTTGGAACAAAGATCATTGAACTAGAGGAGATTGATAAGGAGTTCATTGTTGTTTTCAATAATTTGATGGGTAGTTTACTAGATACTTTACCATAACTTGATGTTGATGTTATTGAGAGAGATCAGTGCCTTAACTATGAGAAGAAATGCCTACTAATACAAGACGTGACTGAAATGGAAATACTAGAAGCAATCAAGGATCTTTCTTTGGGCAAGTCACCTGGAATAGATGGGTACCCTGTGGAATTATTCAATCAGCAATGGTCTACAGTAAAACAGTCTACTCGTAATGCTATGAAGGAACTTTTATGGGAAGGTAAAATGCTTAAGGCATTTAGTAGGACAACCATAACTCTCATTCCTAAAGTAGAAAATCCTACTTTTTAAAGATTATATATCTATATCATGTGGCACAACTGTGTATAAAATTATTACTAAGATCCTTATTAATAGGATTAAGAGTGTGATTGGTTCTATAGTGAGTCCTTAATCAGCATTTATAAAAGGAGAAGCATAGTGGATAATGTGCTTATTAGTCAGGAAATCTTCAAGTGGTACACTAGGAAAGGTATGTCTCTTAGGTGTGTCATGAAGATTGATTTAAGGAAAGCATATTACTCCATAAAATGGGCTTTTCTGAAGTGTATTTTAGTTGAGTTGGGTTTTCTAGTTAAGTTCATAGGCATGTCATGGATTGTGTCTCTTCAGTATCTTACTCCTTTGTGATAAATGGTAGTCTAACAGAGCCTTTTCAAGGTAAAAAGGGCATTATACGGGGTGATCCTATGTCAACTAATCCTTTTTGTAATTGCTATGGAGTATTTAAATAGAGAGTTACTACAGGTAGCAAGCATTCCTTCTTTCCAATTTCATCCAAGGGGTAAAAAACAAATGTTGTTACACATTGGTTTTGAGGATGACCTTATTATGTTTTGTAAGGCAGAGAGACAGTCAATTCTCTTTATAAATCAAGACTTTGAGAATTTCTCTAGGGTATCGAGTTTGCGAGCCAGTTATGAGAAATCTCCATATGCTTCTCAGGGGCCAGAGATGACATTAAACAAGATATTCTGAGGGAAATGCAATTTAGTGAGGGTTCTTTACCATTCAAATACTTGGCTGTGTTTTATCTTCAAAAAACTCACTATTAGTCAATGTATGCCAGTGGTGGATAAGATTACAAAAATATTGAGGTGTTGGACATCAAAGTTACTAAGTTATGTTGGGAGGCTTTAGCTCATTAAATCTGTTATCTTTGGAATGGAAACATATTAGGCTCAAATGTTTATTCTCCTAAGAAAATCATGAAGTTAATAGAACAAGTATGTAGGACTTATTTTTGGACTGGTTCTGTGGAAAACTCCAAAAGAGCATTGATTTCATGGGAAAAAGTCTGCCAACCTAGAGGAGCTGGTGGTTTAAATGTATTGCATTTGTGTACCTGGAATAGGGCTGCTATACTGAAACACTTGTGGGCTCTTACAACAAAAAAGAATTGTTTGTGGGTGAAGTGGGTGCATATCTACTATATGAAATAGGGTGCAGCAGATACATGCCTTATTCCCAGCAATGTAACATGGGTGATCGGGAAAATTATTGGGTTAAGAAGGTTTATTATGTTAATTCAGTATTTGCAGGGTGGACTATATAGAAGACTACAAACTATGGTTCACATAAATAAATTAAGCATTACGAAGATGTATGTCACTTTGAGACCTCTCTTTCCAAAGGTGCAATGCAGAAACCTTACAACCCACCCATCCATTCATCCTCAGCATCAGTTTTGTTTGTGGTTATCACTACATAGAAGGTTGTCTATAGTAGTTAGATTGAGGAAATTTGGTATTATTGTTCCACATACATGCATTTGTGATAGGTTTGAGGAAACACTGGAGCATTTGTTCTTTGATTGTCAGGTTATAAGAGCTTTGTGCAGTAGATTAACTACTTGTATGGGTGATAGTAGACTAGTCGAAATATGGAAAGAGGAACTTTTAAGAGCCATAAATTGGGAAAAGAAGATCTATGGTAAAGGTCGTATTTCAGCTGCCTTTTTCCATGGTACTGGATGTGATTTGGAGAGAAAGAAATTGATTGCGGTTCCAAGGGGCCATTTCCAAATGGAGAGGTTAACAAGGGAGATAGTCATTCACATCTGTACAAGCGGTAGCAGCCTTAAGAAGTGGCAAACTTACTGTCAACAACTAAATCACATGCCCTGAATGTTATATATGAAAACTACTAGGGTTGAAGCTACCTACTATTTTCTTGTACTTGTATGGCTTTTTGTTTATAGTCCTTTGTTTTGTATTTTGCAGTTTATAGTTAGTTGGGTAAGTGAGAAACACGAGGTATACCTGTTTAGTTTTTTAATGTTTCACTTTTGGTATTAATAAAATCATTACTTACCAAATAAAAGGAAGCAAGTTTAGTACAATCATCATCTTCCTCTCTAATTCTAACCTAACCATCATTAGAAAATGTGTCATCACTCCATAGTGGGTTGTTAAACAAGTTATAACCCCAAAAAGAGACTACATGTCTATCATCACAAAACATACCACTAGGCACACCCTCAATAACCATTTAATTATCAAACAGATATCATCCTTAAATATACACATCATCCCATGAGTTCTTCGGGGAGAACAAGAAATTGACTCATATTCCAAGAAATCACTATCTCTATGTAAGTAACCTACATGACTATCCATTTGGTCAACTATAGCAACTCCATCACTAAATTAATATTTGTTAAGCACATGATCTAAATCTTTACTTAGTGGGTCATCGTTGCAAAAGTGTTGATCATCACAATAAAGCATGCTAGTTTGTAGAATTTCAAGCTCAAAGAGTTAAACACAATATCTCCACACTTAGAACCAACTATCATTGAACAAGCATCCTCAAGATAAGGACACCTAATTTGACACAAGCCATCATGAACTTCAAATGAATTACAATGCAAGCTATCACATGGGTCAAGTAACTATTCATCATCATATTTTTCAAACAAGTGTGGGGTGTCATAAAAGAGGTCATAATAAGAACATCATAATCATGAAAATATCTATTTGGGTTCCTCAAATACATAAGAAAGTCAATGTGATTGTCACCCAAAGGATCATGCCTTCCACATGGTAGTGCATTCCATCCCAAGCCAGGAGCACTAACACAAAGTGGACTCAAATTGATCTCACAAGGAGAGTCCAGTCATCTATATGATTACCTAATGCTTGGTAACTCATAACATTGGCAATATCATGCAACAAGATGCTACCATCATCGCAAGGACAAGGCTCACTAGGCCCACACAAATATAAGATAACTTCTACAGTCATTTAAGTACTGGACACTCTATTATTCTACATGGGTAATAAGGGTTTGTTTTAGTACCTTGTAGCTTACAAGAAAAGTTTTCCTCACCTTGATAGTAATCATTGGAGAACTCTTGCTCCTTTAAGAAGCTTTCATGAGCCTCATGAACTTTTGCATTGTAAGACTCCTCAGTGGGGTTACTTCTAAGAATCCCTACATAAGATGCAAAACAACTAGAATAAGAAAAGTAGTGTAAGTTTTTGACAACCCAATCACATCACTCCACACTCTTTCTTCTTTTTCCACTCTAGGGTTTACAAATAACACTTCCTTACTCCTCTTGATCTTTTGTCTCTCATTTTCATCTAAGTTAGTATTAGTGCCAAGGATTCCTGGTGAAGGGTTTGAATATCCCTTCATATCAAGCCTCTACTTGGTTCCATAAGGAGTATATAACATCTTCCATGCTTGAATCTTGTGAAAATCTCGCATGGCTCACCCCTCTTGAATTCCACTAAAGGCCCCTCCCTTTCACCTTTACAAGGAACCTTTATTAGTTTTTGCTTCTTCTCGGTCCTGAGCATGGTGTACATTTTAATGAACTCATCAATAGTTTATTATAGGAATTCTTATGTTTCCTTGAGGGAGTCTTTCACTCCATGCCTCACTCAATATTCGTACAATATCACTTGATCTCACATCTTGTTGAGGGCTTGGTAGGGAAGAATGGATTCCCTTTGTGATCCCAAATGAAATGTACCAAGTTCACACACACAAGATTTTATGACTTCGGATCCATGGATTCGCCAAAAGCACTTAGCGATATCTCAATGGTAACAATTCACACCAAACCTCTTCTTAATAATCTCCAAGTGGAAATAATACCTTCATTTTTCTGTCCACCCAATATCCTCCTCTAAACCAGATAAGGTTTTTGTATCGTCACCAAAGGTAAGTACATGAGGTATAATGTAATTGTTGGTAGCATGATCACCAAATTCAAGCACAAATCCTCAATTACCATACACACTCATACTTACTCTAAACATTTGTCTTATTGGGACAATCCTTTCTTGGTACCTTGTATTCGCCTTACTTCCATAGCTAATTGATCCTCCTATCCTACCCCAACCATTTTTACTACATAGTGAAGAAGAAGCACCGAAACTAGCATAAGAAGTATTGGTGGTAGCATACCATGAAGTAGGTGTAAAGCTCCTTCTTTTCCCAATATGAAAATTTTGAGTTGGTGTCCAAACTACATCTGTACCTTCTTGTATTGGATAGGAAGAAGAACAAGAAAAGTCAATTTCAAAACTTCTCTATTACACTCCTTTCCCAGAGGCATATAACAAGTTTATAGAACACTATTGTACTTTATATTACCTTCATCATCATCATATTTTGGATTCACGGATGACATTTCCACCTTATGTAACCTTGTATTCCTATAAAACTCAACAAACAAGTCAGTATTAAAATTCCTCATGCCTTTCGTATTTAAAATCACTCAATGTACCTTCCTAAGGCGTCTTTCCAAAGTTGATAGAGAACTAACTTGACCAATCACTTTTACATGGTTTCTTATCCTTTATGGAGGAGTGGATTTTTACCAACCAATCAATGGACAATAAAGAAGACCATACAAGAAACAAAGAAGATACTACGAAGTAAAATGAGAAAAAAAAATAAAAGAAATGGCACAAAATAAAAAGACACTAGTCAATCTAATAAACACAAGTATTAACAAATACTGGTGTTTACTAGTTGAGGAATTAAATTAAATTAAAAGAAGAAGGAAAATAAACTAGGAATACAGGGTTTCAAACCCAACCAAAAAAATCTTGATTATTAAGTGTGCTCAAGGGGGACAGCTTGTCCCATGATGGATGGCTCATCCAGGTTGTGGCTTGGGCTATACATCCTTAGCAAAGTGTTCTGTTCAAGTTGGATGGCTTAGGCAAGGATTGGGGATGGCTCGTACTAGTGATAGATGGCTCGTCTAAGTGACTTTAATGATGGCCATCCTATTTGATGTAATATGCCTCACCTACTAGCTTAGATAACTTATGGAAAAGTTGGGATGTTCTTCCTAAGTATGAATGTCTCGTACAAGAGTCCTCTTAGTGTCATACAAATAGAAGTTCACTATAAATTATGGACAGCTTGGGGATGCTTATCTAGGATTAGATGGCTCGTCTAGGGATAGCCAAGGGCAAGTTGTCCAGAACAAAGTGATGTGTCCAAACTGAGTTTCTTTGGTTGAGTCTTCCTTGGTCAATGTTGACTTCTTTGGCCCCTTTTCACTTAGCCTTAACTAATTATTAGTACCCAAACACTTTTTGCACAACTTAAATTGAGGGATATGGATCAAATGCAACTTTTTTTCTTCTTCTTCACTATGAAGATTTGACGACCTCACATGAAACTTGAAATTTCAAATTCCCAACTACCCTTAAACAAGCTCGGATTTGCATTAAATTTTAGGCTCCGGCTTCTTTCAACTAGGAGAACAGATCCTACAGGTTTTATCTTTAAACCTCAACCCAAAATAAGACCCAGTTTTTTCCTTCTTGAAACTTTGAAGATTACCATAAATGATGAACTCTAAAATTTAAAACTCCCTCAAATCAACTCAAAATTCCACCAAATTTGAACCCGTGCTCGTCTGATATGGGAAACGATCCCCCAATACTTTTGGATCTTTAAAATCAACAAATCAAACCACAATTGAAGTTTGAAATCTAAAAAGTTATGAAGATGAAGAAGTTGACAACCAATAAATCATACCTCACTCAAATCTCCTCCAAACTTTACCAGATTTGAACCCCAAGCTCCTCTTGGCATGGGAAATAATCTCATTATTTTTTGAGCCTCGAATTCAACAAATCAACCCTCGATTTGAAGAACAAAATTTTGAAAGTATAAAGGTATATGAACTAGCAAAACCCAAAATCCACAACTCACCCAAATCTACTATGAACAAGCAAAACTCAAAATTCACAACTCACTTAAATCTACTATGAACAAGCAAAATCCAAAATCCACAACTCACTTAAATCTACTCTAATTCTCATAAAATTTGAGATTTGAACTCCAAATAGTATGAGTATCACTTCTAAGTAACTTTGAACACTTCAATTTCACTCAACAACCTTCAAATTTTAAATCTCAAAAGCTTCAATAATCTTTAATGGTGAAAATAGCAACTCAACTCGAGTTTGACTCAAATTTAAAACAAAAATCAACACACAAATACGAAATCAAAAGCACAAAATTAAGATAGATTATAATTAGGAGATGAGAAATAAAAAAAATTAGAGATGAGAATTGAAGAAAAATAGAGCTAATTGAACAAATAATTAATTCAAGAGAGAAGGGATTGAATTCAATGAAAGAGAAACTCAAATGGAATTCCACTGGTGAGAAAATCAATATGAAATTCAAGGAAAAAGAGTTCTAAATCAACAATAGACATTCACCTATTGCTGATCTAGATTAAAGTCCTACAATCAATAAGTGATTTGAAATTACCCTAATCTAACCTAACTTTATATATTAAACTTCACAAGCTTTCAATGTCTCGATTCATCCAAAACAAATAATTAAAATGCCCAAGTGTCCTATTTATTATATAAGGCTTATTATGCACTTAGCCCCTATAGTGGAATTTTAAAACATAGCAACTGAACGCCTTTTGGGGCAGTCTACTTTGCTATGGAACTTCCACTCAAGGACAATTCATCCCCCTCAATGTTTCCAGGTCATCCACCCTTTTTTGGTGAACTATCTTTGGGTCTCTTCACCATGCTATCTTTCATAGTATCCTATGTTCATATGCCTCCAAAAGTGGATCTTTGAAGGACTTCAAAATAGCCTTCAATGTCTTTAATTCCCCATAAAAATAGTGTTTGGTTTGAGTTGGTGCATTTAAGGATCCTTGAAGTAGCATCCAAGCTCCCATTGGTGTCCTTAGTATTGGAAAGGAAATTAACTTAATGTGATTTAAAACGTAAGTCTCAAAAAGGTTCACTTTCTAAAATATTGGTATTGATGCTAATACATGTGTTGTTATATGTTGTTAGTTATAAACTATTGTTGAATTATTACTTACGATTTACTGGTAAGTTCATTAATAATTTACCTTGTTATCTTAATATATTACTTTTTATTTTGAGTCATCCAATAATATCTACTCAGTAAACGTACCCTCGTACTAACTCCTACTTTTTGTTTCTTTATTTGTTAGAGTGCAGCAAATGTTCCACCAGCTCATACTCAACCTTTTATTTAGCCTTCCTATAGAAGAACTGGATTCAGGCTAAGCCTTGCGTACCATCTTGTTGTGATTTTACTTAGACTTGATTTTCTGCCCTTTTTTGGACAGTTGGATACTTAACCAAACTGCCTTTAGACATTTGTCTTTGACTCATGGTGACTTTCACTTCTCGGGAGTTGTAAAATATATTTAGAATATTTTACTTATTTTCTGCCTTTATTAGAATTATTAGTTTAAATATGGTGATTCTCATTGCGCATAATTAGTTGTTTAACTGAATTCGGTATGTTGGGATTAATGGTATCCATTTTTGGTCGTGACAGCAGGAAAAAAAAAATTCATGAAGTTACGTGATACATTAATCAACATTTGAGGTATACTAAGACTTTTTAGACTTTATTGAGGGACGTTTTCTAATTTAATATAAAATGTAAATAAGATAATGGGCAACGGTGAAATACGAATAGTCTCGTACTTGCGATGTGACAAAAATTGGTACAGTACTGATGTTATACAAGAGAAATTATTACTATAAATTGACAGATTGTGATCTAAAAATGTCAATACATTTAGGCATTAATCGATGAATTATTGATTTGTTTGTTTTTTGTGTGTTCGTGTCTTTATTTGAACTCCTATATTTATGATAGTCAAGCTGTACATATTTTATATTCGATATTTGATTGAAATGAGATGTATCATCATTTCCTATTATATTGCCATTACATTATACATGTGCATTGATGTTAGCTTGAGTATGAGTAAGGGTCTAGCACGTGGGGATCGTCTGTGTTGCGATCAGTTTATTAGTATGAGTTGGGCACGTGGAAATCGTCCGTAATGATATTAATTACTTTTGTAATAGTGCATTGAGATTATCTGTGCAGGCACGTGAAGACCGTCCATGTCGGTATATGAACCTTGCGAGCCTTTCATGGATCACAAAATCTTAATATGTTGTCGAGAAGTATCGTGTGTATGTAGTTGAGAGAGAATTGGCATTTAAGGTGTATTGTGCATCTTTCATCTTCTCTAGCTTTTATGCTTAATTGATGTTTGAATATTTTATGGCAATTGATTATTACTATTTCAAATAATATAGACTTGTAAAACTTAAAGGATGATTTTCTTACATAAACTCTGTCACTACTTCTTTGTTGTCAGTCAGCGAGACATATTGGGTACACGTAATTTCGTACTTATATTACACTTATTGCATTCCTTTGTGGTGCAGATCCAATTCCTTCAAAATTGTGGTGAGTTGCTAGACTATTTCATGCCCATATCTTCGTCTAACTTTTATTTATTTTATCTTGTGTATTTAAACGGATATTTATTATGTTTAGACTTGTTATTCTAATGACAGACTTATTTCGTACTACGGAAACTCTTGTACTTAAAGACATCAATCTTTGGTGGTACTTCAGTTTCTTTGCTTGTAAGACTTAGCATTTGAGATATTTAGTTATCTTTTACTTTTTCGCTTAATTAGTTAAATTGAATTGGTAAAAACATTGAATAGGATTATTTATTAATTCAAAATATAAATCCCATCAAGACTTGTAATTTTGGGGCATGATAATGTCACAACTAAATCTATAATTTTTCACAATGACAAATTTCATTATAAGTTCTTTTATGTTTTTTGAAATTAAGTCCTTAGATAATGCATACAATTTTGTGGAGGAAGCTACATATAAAAATTGATTATATATATATATATATAAATCTAATAGGTCTGTAGAAGTATATTATCATTTTTTAAAAAAAAATTAACAAAAACCAAAGTGATAAAAGGCTAACTTTATTAATTTAATTTTCTTGTATTTAAAAGATTGAGAATTAACCTTGAAAGGATAATTGATTCAAATCAAATCACGAATACCCCCAATTACTAGTATTATCATCTTCCTAAAAGAATTTTATGA
>JBDJHY010880604.1:0-14908 GCA_039654485.1 Withania somnifera
CCAACTTAAGATCAATCTTGACTTTATTTGGCATTTCAGAGCCAACAAAATTATCGAATTAATTCAAAGCTCGTCTTGAAGGAATGTTGACTTTGGTCAATGAGTACTTAGTTCTAGGCTCTAAAATATGCAATTTGAGATATTTGTCAACCGAGTCGCAAGGGATCCGAACTATCGGTCCCAACAAGTCATAATTGACTTAGGGTAACTACCAAAATGCTCTAGGATGCAAACCGTTGTGTATTTATCATAAATGACCATGAAGGTCATTACAACATCCCCTACTAAAATGACTTTCATGCCCGAAAGTCAAAATAAAATGGAGATGCGCAGATAGAAACTCCAACGAAGGAGACCGAACCTCAACATAAGCACCCACAACAACTCCACTAGTCCTAAACCATGTACACTAGTTAAACACAATCCTAATGAAGATCAAGTACCAATACTTTCAACCAAAACTCCCTCAAAGGATCACAACAATATCCAAGCTAAAACCAATGCCAAAATCAGTCACTACTCTGACGAACACCCCAATGTTTACCAATAACATAATGCCATGACATAGGGAGATGAAGCTGAGAGAACGTTTACATGAAAGTAGAAAAATGGACTCACTCTAGAAGTTCTTGAGTACAAGCTATCCTCCCAACTTTGCTCCAAACTCAATAATTAGCATAGCTACAACACCTCTAAGTGCCACTGTCGAAGATCCACACTCCCATAAAAAAACCCAAGCTACATATCTTGAGCACTTACGCAGCACCCACTATGCTGCCATACCCAATGAGACTCAAACTCTCCACGATATCATAATAACTGCAACCAAGTACCACTAAACCAATTCTCAGAAGAACAACAATCCCATACTTAAACTGCGGCAAAACCACCCTGATGGAACAAAAACATTACGCCAAGCCAACAAGATCCTTTTTAAAGAAATGAAACTCAAACTACCAGCACTCATTACAGATAAGAAACAACGTCCACCACTGGAACTGCTTTTCCAAGTCTCAACGAGCAGTAACATTTCGCTAAACCACGCTATAGATAAATTACACACATGTAGGTGTAGAGCACATAATAAGCGATCCCGTACGATACTCAACGTCACCTCCCTGTTGTATTAAATATCAAAAAGCAAATATATGATCTTATCAACCCATCGCAACTCCGGAAAACCAAATAGCTAAACACATACTCCATAAATCATTACCCAAAATAATTCCCATCACAACCTAACAAACTCCAACACCTCCTACCTTTCTAGTCTACAGCCAAGGCTAACAATCAACCTAGAACCTCTTTCACTCCATCTTAAACACACCTTGAGTTCTAACACAATGCACGAACCCTCCTTTGAGACGCCATATGCACATCTTGCAACACAATGTTACTTAACCCATAGAATAATCCCACTAATCCTGACTATCAAGAACCCACGATGATAACCTAGCTAAAGAAAAATGAAATCATCACCAATCACTAGAAAACAACTTTTACAAACACTAAACTACCCACCTCACACACCGTCACCCAAAACATAACACACTAAAACCTTTATTTATTATCCATACTAGGATAACCCATAAATCACACATGGTCGGTATGCACTAACAGAAGCATCAACATACCATATCAAAACATAACCAATTCCTGGTACAACTCTATTTGCATTTGATTCAATTTACCTTAATAAATCTAACACAACTAGCTACCATAAAACATCACACCAACACAAAACCAAGCACAAACCTTCACAACTCGATGCACTGACACCTAGCATATGGTGCAAAACTAACTTCCCAAGAGGAAAACTTAATATGGATAAGCAAATGTTGATATATTAAGTAGAAAAATCCTTATCTACATGTTTTAAGAGATAAAGCAGCATCACCATAATACAATAATCCTAAAAACCATAAGACAACCTTAGTCACCAGCGAACATTAGAATCAGCTACAAACATCACGCTATTTCAAAACTGCACAACCATGATAGAATGATCAATTAAACACATCCTAATTCGGTAGTTACTACGGACTCCTAACAAGAATCCCACAAAGTTTATAACAACCTGCAACTTGCACCACTCGATTTTCATATAAAGTCTTCCATAAACCCTTATATAACTAATTAATCTAACTCATGAACCATACTCCCCATTAACTACTAAGTAAGAAACCCATTTGCAAGAAGAACACACTGACATACTATTCACCAAAACTCTTCATCGACACCACAAATACAAGACTCTCTAAATCGAGGAAACTCAACTAAAACTTTCTGAGTGGGTAGAGCTCGATATGAACAGTGGAACCTGATCGAAGAAAGAATATTTCGACAGATAGGAAAATAATCAGGAACCAACTCAATATTGACAAGTGGAAATAATTCTTGATCAAATGAGGGATTAGGTGGGTTATTTGAAGAAACCCCTATAATACAATGTCATCACTAAATGACCAGAATATTAATTCTAACACTACAAACGAATATAATATATGTCTATTGTCATGGGAAGTACTGAAACACGAATCTTGATGGCTACAAAAAAACCTAACTATGTAGTCAAAGATCTAATAAGCATGGACAAGACTGCGATCTTTGAGTTCCATAAACTGTGATGAGAATAAGGTTAACCTACCCCTACCAGGAAGTACAATCCTACTAACCTCAAAATATCTCAACTATCAATGAACCTCCTCAATAAAACAAAACTTGGCTAGCATTAACATTCTATAACAAAACTCAAACCTCTCAGTTAGCTACCCAATCAGGTCTTGCATTCCTATCCATTACTAAAGAATGCAGTTATAAGGTGACAAGAAATAGAGAACTATACATGGTGTATTAGCCAATATCACCACATAAGGTCAAATATATAAATAGATAGGAAACAAGAATGACCAAGGTAGACCAATGGGTTAATAAGGGCAAACTGGATAAAAGTAATGAAAAATTAAACCTGAGTTCTTCGCCTCTTCCCATGTTGATATCAAGGTAATAAAAGGCATAGCCTATCCATGATTAACCAGATACTAACTCAAACTGCCTATCTAACCATGCTGAGCATTACCTGGGAAACCCTCCCTTCTACGAAGAACACCCCTAACTAGTGGAAACACTAACTCAGGAGCACCCCGTATTGAAGATTGAATCACCCCTCACTGGGGGAACTCTCTACCAAGGTGACCTCTTACGCCACAATCATAGCACATAAGGCCTTGAGGGCAAATCCAAGTAGAAGGACTGGAGCTACCGCACTCAAAGAATAACCCCAATCTCCTATGTTGCCAAAAATCCTTTGGTATAAAATTTGGACCACCCCGACCTAAAGACACAGCAGGAATACCACTTGTAGTCTGTTCAAATATCTGAACATTAACCTCTGGCTAAACCTCAATTGAGATATGTAGTGCTATTTGGATTACTAGTGTTGCCACCTAAGTTGGTGGTGATAAAGTCTGAGTTACAGATAACACTGGATGAACTGAATTCCTTGACAAGGTATCACTAGCACTCCCTGCGTAATCCTTCCATAAACTTAGTGTGGGCACACACTTGAGCAAAAGAATGGTCTTTCATTATCAAGGGCTCCGCCTTTAGCTGAAGGGGTAAAATCAAACCATTCGCAAATATCAATGCTCTATCTCAATCATTAGAGAAAACTATGGCAATATGCCCAACCATTTCATAAAAGCAAACCTCTTACTCAACGACGAAAACCTGAACCTGATGTAGACGCCTAAACTCCCTCTACCCCAGTGGACCATTAACCATAATGGGAGGTGCTTTCTCTAGTGCTCCTTCCCTTACTATGCCTAAAATCTCATGTAACAAACTCTATAGAACTGGTGTGGTTGAAAGTCCAATCGGTACCAAAGCTGATGTCAAGTCCATTGTATGTTGTAATGGAATATCTGACAGCCGCTAGTTTGTTGCTAGAACTAACCCTCTGCTCGCATCCTGGGATCTATCTATCTCAATGACCCTAGAACGTCCCCTACTGATGAATATGTCCAAATCTCTGCGCCTCAAACGAGTCCTTGCTACTGGTATGTAATGCTTTCCCTTATTTTCTAAAGACTTCAAATGTACCATCTGTTGAAGAATGAATGTGAATAAATAATTTTTGGGGAAAATATCTACAGAAGAAGTGCATGATTCAGAATCAAGGAGAATTTCCTTTTCAAATGCCTCCATAGCCTCCTGAAGATAAGTTATGGACGTTCCTACACCGATCTGTAGGACTTTACTAGATATTGGTTCTGTACACCAACACCGACGAACCGAGGCTCTAATACCAATTTTTCATGACCCAATTTTATGGATCATGATGACACCTACTATCCCACTAGTAGGAGAACAACCTCATAGTCCGTAGATGAAGCAGAGGACTACTTTATTAAATGTGGAAATCACAATTTAAATAAAAGTGTATAAATGAAATAAAATAAAAATAATACATTCAAATAACAGGCCCAAAAACCAGTATAAGTCTCAAATGAACCACTAAATACATAAACAAGAAATACAGAATATCTAATACAACTATGCTTCTGAAATGCATGGAGATCAAATAGATATACCAAAGATGAAGAGAAGCAGCTAAAAACCGGATGCCAAGATAACCCTGAATCTCTAAAGTAGAATGAAATCTGTACGAACAGCTAGCTATAATCATGGTCGGGAACCTGTACTTAGATCTGCATATGTGCATGTGTAGTATGAGTACAAGCTGCCAAAGCAACCCGTACCTAGTAGTCTTTGAGGGCCCACTTGGCACATGGAAATAATAAAAGTAGTAAATAATGGAATACAATAAATGGGTCACAGAAACAAATAGTAAAACAAGGGAATCTTACTACTCAAACAAGAATCAAGTTACAAAGAGACATGTATCGCTAGCTAATCACATAACAGGATCTCAGACAATGAAGGAATACGTAGTTGAATCCTTGCAATAATATATGTGAATAATAATGCAATAAACAAGAGTAAAAATGAGGTAGGAGTAGAACATGAAAGGTATACCGGTAACCTCAAGTAAAGAATAAATGAATGAATAGTAATATAAGGCACAAATCCCAATATTATCAAGTACCCACTAACCAACAGGAAAAATTGGTAGTAATAATAACAACAAAGTAATACAAATAACTACTGACAAGTCCCCTACATAGAAGTGCAATGTACATAAAAAACACGCTCACATAGGCATTAAATCTCATCATGGGTACACTGAAGGAAAACAAGTGCATAAAAGTAAATACAACCACATGACGTAGCCATTCCATTATACGCATCTCCTCCGGTACCCATAGGCCCAGCAGGCAGAACCCATAGAAGGCTAACCTAAATATTCTCGGTATACTTAACCTCCACCCAATACCCCATGTGTGTCGCCGTAGCCCGGAGGCAAGTTTTATTGAGGTATGTCACCACGTATAATATCTAACATCATCATAACCTCACATCCCAAATCGCAGAGCCTCAAGGGTCTCAAAGTCTGGCATCTCATGCCTAATATTAATAATATCATCATGTCGTACTCGAAAGTCAGGGCGTACAACGTCTGTATATCATAGTATCACCAATATCCTCAATTGACCGGTTATCATCAAGTTTCCATAACCAGTAGTGCCATAAGTGTCAAAATATTGTATTTATTGTCATATGACAATGAAATCAAGTCCCAGCAGCTATACTCACTGCCAAACGGGGTTAGTCTAAAGTCCCAACAATTATTAGTCAAATGATATTCCCCTGTGCCAAGATGTAAACCCTGGACTAAGGAAATAAAAATAGCATTATCGGGTGTTCGATACAATACCGAGTCTATTAAAGCAATAAGGTTATTGCTTATACTATTATTTGAATATTTCTATTTTTTATTTAAATCATTATCCATATTTATTACCAAAATCAGTCTTTAGCCGTCATGGATTGGTACTCAGGTAGTGATACTGACTCGGCCCCAATGCACTCTTATTGGAGTCATAGGCCTAACCTCTCATGTTATGAATGCACAACACATCAACAAGTATATATGTAAACATGTGATTATATAACAACAATTTTCTATGTCTTGCACAGGTATCTAGTAAACGTCTAAGTCACATTCACCATATCAATTGGATGCCAAATTATAAATATCAACATGGATGGAGGAAAGAATGGTACGGGGTCACTATATCAACCTAGCTAGCCAACCCAAGAATTTCATTTAGTACAATTATTAATGCTATAAACCAAGAGATAGCCCCATGGAGCCTACTTTTCGTCCAACGATAAAGCACTGCAAATTCACAAATCTTACTCTAGTTGATATCAAATGATATGAAACCTATTTCAACGTATTCTATATTTTAATAGGTGTCTAACAATATATTTTATAATAAGTTGTAAATTGTTCTTAAAATCAGGCCTAAATTGGGCCTTTAAGGCTCGCTAGCTGGAATGGAAAATAAATGTTGCCACGAGGTTCCCAACGTCATTAGGAATCTGTGCTTCAAAATTGAGCACAATTCGAGTAAGGAAAGACCCTTGAAAAATCCATCGAAAATTGGTCATATAAAGGGATAAAGAATCAAACTTTATGGATTTATACGTTGAATTCGTTAAAGAAACTTTACTATGATGAATAATAATCCAAAGGAGTAAGGATTACTCTATAACTTCGCATATAATTGAAGGAATCAAGATTTCATGAGTATGACATTAATAGAGGAAGAACTCTAATTTTAATGAAATTTAACGAAAGAAATCACTAATCGAAGGAGACATTGATGTATAAATTCCTCAAGGAACTTTCTATGAACATTGGGGGAGTTTCCAAGACAAATAAAACAAATTCTAGAGATAAAACGAGGGAAAAACTGATGGAAAAGTAACCCAAAAGGGGTGAAAACTGTAAAAAAAAAATGCCTCGGGTACCAACTTATCAGACATTTGGTATGATTTATCTGAACTTTGACCAATTTATCGGTCAAAATGTGCATCAGAAAAATAGTTATTTTCCAAAAATTCAACTGAGGTTACGAAATTGAAATGGAGTCCAGTTTTGATAAAACAAATATGTATTTTATGTGTAAAACACATTTTGGACTCAAGAAAATCGATGAAGTTGACATTAGAGGTCATTTGAGTGAAAATGACCCCCAACCAAGACTTAACCAGAATTAGAAAATTTCTAACTATCCCCGTAACCACTCAAATTGAGCATGAACACTTTGGGAAGCGTATCAAGGGTCAAACTAGCGTAAATTCACCATTCTAAAACTAATGGAGGTGTCTGAATTCTGATCCAACACTTCGAACTCCAAAACACCATCCAAGCACCAATTTAGGCCTTAAACTTAACTAAAATCCTCAAATTGGCATAAGGTACAAATGAAAACTCTAAAACACACACTTAAGGTCAACCTTAACTAGTTTGGCATTCCAGAGCTAACAGAACTGTAAGAATTTAATTCTGAGATTGACTTGAAAGAAAGTTGACTTTGGTCATAAGTACTTAGTCTTATGCTCTAGAATAGGCAATTTGAGATATTTCTCCACCAAGTCATTAGGAATCCGAACTACTGGTCCCAACAAGTCATAAATGACTTAGAGAAACTATTGAAATGCTTTAGAATGCAAAACATCATGTATTTATCATAAATGACCATGAGGGTCATTACAGAAACACACCAACACTCTTATTAGCCTAAAATCACAATTCTAGAGCTAATGGAAGTGTCTGAATTCCATTATGACACTCACAACATCCAAAGACCACCCAAGCAAGAATTTAGGCCTTTAATTAAATACAAAACCATAAATTATCACAAAATCAAAAAGAAAACCCTAAAACATAAACTTAAGGTCTATCTAGATGTTTTTCGATATTCGGAGTTGAAGGAAAGTTGACTAAAGTTAATGAGTACTTAGTTTTAGGCTCTAAAATAAAAAAAGTGAGATAAATCTCCACTGAGATGCCATGGAAACGAAATATGGTCCTAGAAAGTCACAAATGACCTGGGGAAGATACTGCAAAACTCTAGGATACAAAACATCGCATAATTCTCGTAATCAACTATGAGGGTCATTATAATTTACCAGGAGTCCCTCTTGATAGAGTAATTTGGTATAAATCTTTCTCCAATCACTCAACCTATTTATATTCCTCTATATAGGATTGTACCAACCAAGCTTAGAGAGTTAAAGGACTATTTAGCTAATCTTTTAGACAAGGGTTTTATCCATCCACTTGTATCTCTGTATGGTGATCCTATCTTTTTCATGTGTAAGAAAGATGGTATCCTCTGTATGTGCATTGATTACTGTTAGATGACCAAAGTCATAATCAATAAAATGTATCTGATTACTAGGATTGATGACTTTTTTTATTAGTTTTAAGTTGCTTGACATTTTTGTAGGATTTCCTTTCATTCTAGGTATCATCATCTTAAGGTCAGTGAATTAGATTTTCCAAAGACAACTTTTTGTAATCGCTATGGACATTTTGAGTTTGGGGTCATGTTCTTCGATTTGACTAATTCTCATGAGGATTTCATAGATCTGATGAACAAGGTTTCAAGTCCCACTTAGACCTATTTGTTATTATATTTATAGATGATATATTGTTTTATTCTAAAAGTGAGGAGGAGCACCCAAACTATCTTTGAGTTTTTCTCCAGACTCTTAAAGAATGTCAGCTATATGCTAAGTTTTCTAGGTGTGAGTTTTTGGCTTCAGTCAGTTGCCTTCCTTGGTCATTTAATTTCTAGCGAGGGTATTCGGGTAGATTCCCAATAGATTATTTCTATTTGTCATTGACCAAGACCTATCTCTTTGTTATATATTCGTAGTTTTCTAGTTCTTGCTTGGTACTATCATAGATTTGCTCAAGGCTTGTCATCAATAGACACTCCCTTGACC
Source organism: Withania somnifera (assembly GCA_039654485.1). NCBI lineage: Eukaryota > Viridiplantae > Streptophyta > Magnoliopsida > Solanales > Solanaceae > Withania > Withania somnifera. The sequence continues at coordinate 8,926 of JBDJHY010880604.1, forward strand.
CATTTTACTATGAAAAAAGTGATATTTAAGTAGTATGATGCTTTTCATAGGATTTTTCAGTAGTTTAAGTCTAGGTTTTCTCCTGCTCGGTGTTAACATAATTGAATGGTTCTGAGGGTTTTTTATGATTATGATGCTTCGAGAGTTGGTCTAGGTTATGTTATGATGCAGCAAGGAAATTTTGTAGCATATGCTTTGAGACAGATTAAGGATCATGAGAAGAATTATCCTACCCATGATCTTAAGCTTCCAGCTGTATTTTTTTCTTTGAAGTTATGGAGGCACTACTTGTATGGAGTACATGTAGATGTTTTCATCAATCATATGATTTTGGAACATGTAAAGAATAACTTGATATTTAGTAGAGAAGGTGGCTTGAGTTGTTCAAAGATTATGACTTGACTATGATGTATTATTCGGGCAAGGCCCATATAATGGATAATACCCTTAGCAGGATATCTTTGGGGAGTTTCTCATGTGTTGATTGAGATAAGAGGGAGTTATCTAGAGAGGTGTATAGGCTTAAACACTTTGGTGTAAGATTGATTGTTTCAGAGGATGGTTTTATGCTTGTTCAGAATATTTTTGAGTCATCTTTTGATCTTGATGTAAGTAAGAAGCAAGATAGTGATCCAATTCTAGATAACTTGATAGATGAAGTCGATAAGAATAACTTGCAGGTGTTCTACAAAGGGGGAGATGGGCTTCTCCATTATCAAGATTGCTTGTGTTTCAATAGTTTATTGATTGAGAGAGAGGATCATGTCAGAGGCTCATAGTTTCTAATATTTCATTCATCCTGGAGGTACTAAGATGTATCGAGATCTAATAAATATGTATTAGTAGGAAGGTATGAAGGATATAGTAGAGTTTTTGTCTAAATGTCCTAATTTTCATCAAGTGACGGTCAGGTGATTAGTATGGATTTTGTCACCAGTTTACCATTAGCATAGAGGTATGATTCCATATGGGTTATAGTAGACTGGATGAATACGTCTTCTCACTACCTACCTAGTCAAATAATTTATTAAGAAAAGAAGTATTATAGGATCTACTTATGAGAGATTGGTCATATGCATGATATGCCTCTGTCTATTATATCAGATAATTGTCCATAATTTACATCTCAGTTTTGGAGATCATTTAATAGGGTCTTGGTACACAAATTTAGTTGAGTACAATGGTCATTTGTAGCTAGATGGTCAGGATAAGAGGACTATTCAGACTTTAGAGGATATGTTGAGGACGTGTCCAATTGATTTCAAGGGGAAGTGAGTTTAGCACCTACCTTTTATTGAGTTTACAAACAACAACTATAATTCGATAATTTAGTTGCTGCATTTGAGAAATTGTATGGGAGGCAGTGTAGGTCTTAAATTATTGGTATGAGGTTGGTGAGGCATTTATTTTAGTCAAGAGTTTGTTCTTTATTCAATGAAGAAAGATTAGACTATTCGAGGTAGGTTGAGGATAACCCATAGTAGGATGAAGTCATGTGAAGATTTTAGGAAGAGGGAAAAAGACTTTTTTGTTAGTGATTGGGTATTTCTGAATGTGTATCTTGTGAAGGGAGTTACAAGTTTTAGTAGAAAGGGTTAGTTGAGTCTTAGATACATTAGGCCTTATAAGATTTGAGGAGTGTAGGTAAGGTTGCCTATCAGTTAGATCAACCATCAAAGTTAGCATCTGTTCACCCTATGTTTCATGTCTCTTTATTAAGGAAATGAATGTATGATCCACCTTTGATAGTGCCAGTTGAGGATATCAACATTCATGATAGCTTTACCTATGAGGAGGTCCCCGTTTAGATTTTATGATAGACAGTTTCTTATGTTGAGAAATAAAGAGATAGCATAAGTTAAGGTTTTTTTAGAGGAACCAAGCAGTTGAGGGAGCTACATAGGAGGTAGAGGTTGACATAACGAGTACCCAGGTTTGTTCCCTATTAGTTGAATTCCTTTTTGAGGTAATAAACTCTCTACTCAGCTTGTGTCCGCTTTATTTAATTATCATGTAGAATGTAGCATTATTTAGTCAACTGAGTTTATTAATGCATGAGTTGAGTAATGATGCTGAGTGGAGGGAGTAGTACATGATTCCCTATTTGACTAGTTTTGATGTTGAGAGGCATTTTTCATGTTTATCTGCTGAGTTAGTGGAATATTGAGAGTTTTATTTTTGACTAAATAAGGTCATTAGATATCATTCTAATGTTCGATTCAGCCATTTGGATAGTTTCAACAATTGAGTTCCTCCTATACTAGCTATAGTCTTCATTCTAATTTAGTCTTTTTATTGAGGAAATGCATGTGCGATCCACCTTTGATAGTGCCAGTTGAGGATATCATCATTCTTTATATATGAGTAGCTACCCTTTAGTGGCATATTCAGAGACTTTTGACTAAATAAATACATTGTATATCATTCTTATGTCCAGTTCAGCCATTTGGTAGTTTCAACAGTTAAGTTCCACCTATTCTAGTTATAGTCTTCATTCGAGGAAGAATGTTCCCAAGGGGGAGATAATGTAAAACCTTGAATATAATTGGTCATAATATACTAAAAAAGTGTTTTATTACTTCTTGATGTTATAAACAACTTCTATCACAAAGTTGAGTTTGAAGACCTTTTCAGAAAAGCTTAATTTTGGGATAACCTCATTCTTGGGTCAACTTTAAATGACCATATATTTTGATCTATAATTGGTTATATGATACATAACCTATCGATAGAATGGTATTTTATTCTAGATTTTGACTCAATAAACCTCGTGTTAGTTGGAGTGAGTAGTATACATTTATGGCCATTTCATGAAAATTATTCTAGAAGTGAAATAAAAATATGACCCTGGACTCCAACAATAGTACGCATGGTGTGCCAGAGTATGACTCATGGTTGGAGTTGTACAATTGATACAAAAGATTTACATCTCACTGTTAAGGGTCTATGATATCCAACCACCACCCGTACACTTCAAGATCATGGCCCATACTGTCAAATTGGGATATCAAAGCAGAAAAACCATACTTTTTATCTATAAGCACGAAACCCACACCATGAGCAGTGGAGTTGAGGTCCACTGCTCATGGAACTATATTGTGGTTCAGGGGGCAGTTTCTAGTGAGCTTATGTCACTCCATGACTCATGGAGATGCACTTCACAAGCCATGAAGTGCTACTTCACAAATCGTGCAGTTTCTAGTTTGTTTAGTGAAGATTATTTTTGTTTTTTTCTTTGACCTTTTGGGATATACCCATGGAATTTGTGGTTTCTAAACATAGAATTTTAAAAACCCTAAACACTTAATTGATTATTTTTTAGCTAAATTAAATCAAGCTAAGGTTCTTCTTTCAACTTCTCCGAAAAGGTGATTTTCACTATCAAATCGCTTGTAACCAAGTATGTGGGGTTTCAACAAGGAACATTCATCCCAGTGACCTAAAAGCATTTTCTAAATAAGGTTTTGAAGATGTAGATGCATGATAGGATTCTTTTTTAATTTAATAAACTATGATTCCATGAACTATTGATTTAATTGGTGTTTTCGAGTTAGAATTATGAAGTTTTTATGATAATTCTTTAATTATGAAAATCCTCATGACTTAGGATATTTTCATAATTAAAGTTAAAAAAAAAGCTTTGAGATAAGAATTTATTATTATTTTTAAGGTTTATTCTTCAAACTTGAATTGAGCAGTGAAGTGTAAAAATTACATGACTTACTACACAATTTGAAGTATGAATGTGAAGTATTTTGAAATTAGCTATTTTGTAAGTTGATATTAATTGAGGAAGATAATCTCATTCAATCATCATCAGAATCGTGTTGCTTGACAAGAATAATGTTTTTCTTGTTTTCATCCTAATTTCTTTTGCTGCGATGTGAATTTAAAAAAGAAAAACAATCCCCTTTTCGTTCATCATTAGTAGTTTTATTTATATACATATTGTCAATAGAGAAATTTAATCTGACACAGGATATGTTTTTCCAATACCTTTGAGTTCTCCAATAATCTTAATAATTTTTTGAACCATAACTTCAATATTTTCTCTTTCTTTAATTTGGAATAGTTCATAGCCATAGACCAACATACTCTGATGATCTTCTTAACCTTTTTAGTACCTTCATATATTACTACTATTTTATCTCTAATATATTTTGTAGTATAATAACTTGATATATTCTCATACTCCTCTCAATGATGGAGTTGTAGTGAATGTTTTTAGCTTTTGAATTTTTCTGGATACTATCTATCTACTCATTTGTATAGTTTTCAATGATAGAATAATTTTAGTTGTAGTTCGATCATCATGTATCTCTTTGTATGAAAGAATAGGTGTCACCGAGTTTTATAACTCTTCATGCCTTGACATCATAAAACATATAAAAGTTTAAATCCTTATTTTCCAATGTGATAAATGTTTCCTATTGAAAAAAAAAGGTCTTGATCTAGATGTTCCCTCTTGAAATAAAGCTCTAGATATATATTGAGTCGCGATCTTTACTTACTGGTTGTTAAGTATTGAATGTGAGACCTTTGTCTGATACCAATTTAAAGTGTAAGATGGGGGGTTGAATTACAAATTTTCTTCCCTTAGTCGACCATCACATATACCCAGTCATCTGTAACAACAATTTGATGAATATCCAATTTAAGTAAAGTGCAAAAGGGGAAACCAACACACTTTACTAAATGCCATTTTCTTCCCTTAGTATTATTTTACTAGATGGGGCTAAATGCGAGCCTTAATCAAGAATCCTTGGGTTGCAAGAAGGTTCTACTATTTTTATCATTTAAAAACCAACTGAGCCTAAAAACAAACTCTACTTTACCCATTGATTACAAAAGTGACTGGGGCTACATGAGAACTCAGTCTTTCAAATATGTCGAGTGTACAGAAGAACTAAGTTTGCAGTCCTTTCTTTTTTCACTCAAATATTTTGATGCTATGCCTCACTCCAATTTTCCCTCCTCTATTTTTTGTCACAGAATAAAACACAAGGTATTACAATCATTATTAAAAGTAGTACCAGTAAAGAAACTGTAAAGAACTTATAGAGCAAGCCCATCCACTTGAAGACTAGTTTTTTATATAGATAGGAGAAACTAGACATTGGAACAACCCAAGAGATTTGATCCTCGAGAAGAGTTGGAGACTATGGAATTTTTTGAAGAATAAGGGAAAGTCATATTGATAATTCATTTACATTCCAGTTGTTGAGTCTTTGATTGCAGCAAAAAATGTTTTTTATTCTCTCAAAAGAGAATTTTACCACTAGTAACTTTTGCTCCTTATTTAATGAATAGTCATTGAGTCTTTGGTGCAGCAAAGAAGCTTTTATTCTCTCGTCTAAAGAGAATTTTATCACTAGTAACTTGTGATCCTTGTTTAGTGAGCATCATCTTATAAGGAAGTACTAAATTTTATCGATGTGACCATCATCTTCAAATATAGAATAGTCTTCTTTTAAGATAAGTTGTTGATGAGTATATTTTAACACAAAGAGTTCCTTAATAAGAACTGGTCATTACTAGACAACAATTCTTTATATTCTTTGAGATGGAAACTACTGTTCTTAGAGGTGAATGCTAGTTAGTTAATTTAGATCATCCATAAAATGTACTTAATTATTATTGTCGTACATTGAAAGTAGAGAACTAATAATAGCACTATCCTATATTTGGAAGACTACAGGACTTCAGGAAACATTCTCTTCTTGGTTCCTTTTTTTTGTTTCTTATTCCTATTAGTTCCTACAAACTTACTTACTTCACTCATTTGCAGATGGTTTAGAAAAGTTTTACGACAGATGAGGGTGATGATCACAGACCTACAGGGAGGGATCCATCTAGAGGCCTTGGTAAAGGCCAACCCTGTAATGACCTTCATGGTTATCTATGATAAATACATGTTATCTTGCATTTTAGAGCATTTCAGCAGTTTCCCCAAGTCATTTATGACTTGTTGGGACCGACAGTT
>JBDJHY010880820.1:1799-14908 GCA_039654485.1 Withania somnifera
ATTTGAATCACTCAAATTTCCCAGAGAACTCAAGCACTTCAGTCTCAGGCACTGCAGTAGTCGTTTCTTATCAAGTTTCTACTCAGCACTTGTTTACTGATATCTTCTGACATTATTAGTGGCTTCTCAAATGTAAGGGCTGGTATAGACGGAGTAGGAGAGGGGTGTTTCTAAAGAAGCTAATGGAGGAGGGAATTGTTTGGGAGATAGAGTATTATGGATTTTATTGGTGGATGAAATGGTTGAAATTGTAGGAGAGTGAGATATTGAGGGGATGAAGCTTTTTCCAGTGACATTATTGACCAAAGTTATCGAATGTCCACAAATACAAGGTAAATGAAACTGAAATTTTAGAGAGGAAACTTGTAGAGTAGTTTTTTTTTGTTTGGGAGAAAGAGAGAAAATAAAGAAAATATAGAAGAGAGACAGACTGAGGTCACATTTCAAAATAAATGGACATGATGGGTCAGTCGCAAATGAGAGCGCACCTGTTTGGTGAGGATGAATTGTGATGTTTTGAGGAAGGTGAAACATAGATGTTTTACAAAGGCGGGAAAACAGGGATAGACGTGGCACTTCCTAACCACTTAGTGTTGTAGTAAATTAAACAAAACACTGACCTGTGATAAGGAACTAGGTTCCTCTGTAGAGCAATCAGTCCATTTGTCTGTCTACTCCATAATAGTCCTTTATTCTCGTCCCTCAATTGAATTTCCATAAGTGTATACCTGCAAGGGTATGAGATCTGGGTTAGTCAATGTTCTTGAACTTCCTTACCAAGGATACATGCCTTCGAGTTCTTGTCATACTCACATGGAAGAGACTAGGGCAATATGAGAAGTCCCAATTTTAATTTGTTCCTTTCAAAAGCTTCCCTGCTCAGAGCCTTTGTGAATATGTCAGTAATTTGATCCTCCATTCGGCAGAATCCCATACAGATTGTTCCTTTCTCCACATTTCCCCAAGAAATGGTGTCTGATATCGATGTATTTGGTTTGTTTATGCTGAACCGGGTTCTTGGACATGTTAAGGGCACTGTCTTGTCACATAAGAGAGGCACACGCTCAATCATTATCCTAAAATCCTAAAGTTTTTGCTTGATCCAATGGAGTTGAGCACAAGAAGATGCGGCAACTACATACTCTGCCTCTGTAGTTGAGAGAGCAACTAGATTTTTTTCTTGGTTCCTCAAGAGATTAAGGAAGATCCCAGGAAATGAGCCATTCCAGAGGTGCTTTTCTGATCAACCAAGTATCCAACGTAGTCAACATTGATATACCCTACTAGATCAAAGTTATCAACCGAGGTGTAAAATGGAACCAGGTCCACAGTTCCCTTTAAGTACCTAAGAATTTACTTTTATTCCTTCAAGTGTGATTCCTTAGGATTTGACTGGAATCTAGCACACATTTATATACTATACACTGTATCCGACTGATTGGCTGTGAGATACAGAAGGGATTATATGATGCCACGATACATGATTTGGTTCACAAGGGAACCAGGTTTATCGATATCTAGTTTGCAGGAGGTTCTAATGGGGGTATCCGCTGGCTTGGTATCTCTTCAACAATTCAATGATGTACTTGTGCTAACTTATCCTAATCCTTCATTCTCCTGCTTTAATTAAAGTCCAATGAAAAATTTAGCTCTCTCATCATGCTCATATCAAATTAATTCATTGCTCATGATCTTGGAGAATTCCTCACACAATGAGTCAAGTGTAGCCCCCAAAATCATTTCATCAATGTACACTTGGACTATGAAAAGATTTTTTTACCTCGATTCTTCAGAAACAGTGTGTTATCAAATTTTCCTCTCATGAACCCATAGTCAAGAAAAGACCCTGACAGTCTCTTGTGCCATGCTCTTGGAGCTTGCTTCAGTTCATACAGATCCTTATTCAATTTGTACACGTGATTTTTGAAAGTCATGATCCTTAAACCCAGTAGGTTGTCTGACGTATATTTCTTACTTTAAATACCTATTAAGGAATGCGCTTTTAACATCCATCTAGAAAAGTTTGAACTCCATATCGGATACAAATGCAATGAGAATTCAAATTGCTTCTATCCTGTACACCAAAACAAATGTTTCATCATAATTAATGCCTTTTCTTGATTTTATCCCTGGACCATAAGTCTTGCTTTGTTCCTTGTTGTATTGCCAAACTCGTCTAGTTTTTTGGGGAACACCTATCCAGTACCTATGGTAGTTCTGTCATCGAGCTCAAGCACCAAGTGCCACACTTGTTTCCTTTGAAACTGATGGAGTTACTCCTGCATAACATTTTTCCAATCAGCATTCTGGAGAGCTTCCTTAATCTCCTTAGGCTCAATTTGAGAAAGAAAGACTGAGTGCGAACAAACATATTTCTGGATTTGGATCATGTTTGCAATCTAGAGTTTAGGGGTGAGATCTTCTGTGTTTCCAGTTGGAGACTAAATGGAAGACGAATGTTCATTGGAACATCTTCTTTTGCTGATTCTTTTCTATTATCCCTCTATGATTCCCTGTCTTGGTTAGGATTGGGTTGAGTAGGGTTATATGGCTCAGTGCGATAGTTACCAGATCCACTCTGATTGTCATGAGGCTTGTGACAATGAACATCGTTGTCCCTTTTTATTTGATTTTCTATTGCCAATGGTTTCTCCACGAGTTTCTCTGATATGTATCAGTTCTTCAATATCAGCCTCAACAGTTCCACTTCTGTCTCCAAGTTTATTCATCTCATAAAAAATCACATGCACACTTTCTTCAATGCACTGAGTTCTCTTGTTGAAGACACGATAGGCGTTGCTATTCAAGGGATACCCAAGGAATATTCCTTTAACGCTTTTCGGATCAAACTTTCAAGTGCATATTTTCCATTATAATAAAAAACACTTGCATCCAAACACTCTCAAATATGACATCTTGGATTTCTTCTATTTAATAGTTCATAGGGAGTCATTCCAAGAATCGACTTGATCAGGCACCTATTAATCACATAGCACACTATGTTGACTGCCTCTGCCCAGAAGCTCCTACACACCCCACTGGAAATCAACATGGTTCTGGCAATGTCTTCAAGTATCCTATTCTTCCTTTCAATAACACCATTCTGCTAAGATGTCCTGGGAGCTAAGAAGTTGTGGATAATTCCATTTTTAGCACATAATTAGTTAAAGTCAGAATTCTCAAATTCTTATTCCATGAAATGACCTGATACTCCCCAGATTCTGTCCAAGCTTGACTTGAATTGACAAATATTTCGAACACAGAGAAGGTTTTATCTTTGCTCTTCAGAACATGGTCCAGGTGAACCTAGAGAAATCATCCACAATCACTAATATGTATTTCTTTCCTCCTCTGCTAGCAACTCTCATGGGTCCATATAGATCCATGTAGAGCAGATCCAGTGGCTCTGTTGAGCTGACAACTTTTTCAGTTTGAAGGTAGACTGAACTTGTTCCCCTTTTATACAAGCATCATACACTTTTGTGGTTTGATAAATCTATCTCTGGAAGATCTTTACCAAGTCCTTCTACACCAAATTGTTGAGAAGTAATGGACTGATGTGACCTAGTATCCTGTGCCATAGGTCTACATCATCACTCATAGTGAGACATTTCAAGATGCCTCAATTTAGGGAATCAAGATCAGTGATGTGATGGTATTTTACGTCACATTGCACACTTAAAAACCCAAAAAGGGAGCACATTCTTGAGTAATAACAATGTGTTTTAATGCTTTTATTGAGTATTTATAGGGTTAAGTCAACAGGTGGAAGTATACAACAATTGTAAAAAAAAGAGCAATTTTAGGTGACAAGGAGACGACTCGCCTGGGCTCAGACGAAACGTTTGATTTATCCATCCAACAGAAAGTTCACTGGATAAGAGCCCCACCAACAGGCAGTGCCACAGACGGTTCGCCTGAGATGTTTCGGCTACTCAGAACTTCACTGGATAAGAAGCAAAGAATAAGCAGCCCAACAGACGTTTCATCTGCTGGGAGACGGTTCGCCTGGCTGGAACCGCCCATCGGAAAGTTCACTGGGTTGAGGAGGGTCATAGACGGTTCGCCTACTTGGCCGTCCAAACTGACTAAAGCCCATCTCAAGTTGTTGATTATTGCACTTACTCCTACACTTTATAAATAGCACACTTAGCTTAGTTTTAGAGGGATATTTCTATTATCATTCTTTATGTATTATTTGAGACTTGTGAGTTTGGGTTTAACACCCACATTCTCTAAAGAACGCAAGTGTTGAGTTATTTTGATTATTATCTTGTAATCAACTGAATTTTATACTTGTGGTGTGTTACTTTCTATCTTTTGGATTCAGTATTGTTGTATGATGTCAATTGTAGGCTAAATCCCAACCCTAGGGTTGTGGGATCTATGGGTTAAACTACACTAAGGTTGTAATCTACATGAGTTGCTACATCTATTCCTTCGTATGAACATAATCTTCACGTAATAATAGACTTTTAGTGGTTGAAAACACTAGAACATCCCTAGGTTTAACTAGCATTAACCCTCTAGATAAAACTAGGAGTTGAGATTATGCTAAGAAATTCGGGGCGTTGACCCTCGTCTAATGGTTGCTGTTGTAACTAGAGTAATCGTCTTGAGTTATTAAAACACATGCAATGCGCTCGTTCATAGCCCTAATACGGTGTCAAAGAGGTTTACTTAGGATCAAAGGTTGAAAAATACTTAAGTAAATAGCATTACACGTATACATAACTTTGCGTTAGGAAGGATTATGGTACCATGAAAAGATTACAATCCGAAGGACAATTGGACCATGGTGAACACAAACCTAGGTTAACTACGCACTTGAGTGAATCAATAGTCATTAACACGAAACAACAAAGATTGCAAATACATAAACCCCTTTTTTTACTTTCTTGTTCGTCACTAGAAACAAGCTCTAACTGTTAGTTGCTGTTACTGGGCATATATCCGACATCCTATTCCCTTTGGGATCGATCTCAACCTTGGTTGGGTTCTATATTTGACAATTGACCGCTTATGCTTCGAAAGGAAGTGTAGTTTGGGCATTATTAGTAATTGTGAAGAATATGTATCATATGACTCATATTGATGATTTATTTGACTTTTTTAGGGTTTTGCCATATTTTCTAAGATTTATTTGAGATCGGGTTGCCATCAGTTGAGGATCTGGACTGAAGATATCCCAAAGACAACATTTAGGATTAGATATGGTCATGATGAGTTCCTAGTGATGTCTTTTGGATTGACTAATGCACCCGTAATCTTTATGGATCCGATGAACCGTGTGTTCAGACCTTATCTTGACTCTTTCATTATTGTTTTCATCAATGATATCTTGGTCTAGTCAAGGATTAGAGAAGATCATGAGCATTATTTTCTTATTATTCTTCAAAATTCTAGAGTTCATCATCTTTATGCTAAGTTCTCAAAGTGTGAGTGTTGGCTCGATTTAGTTGCATTTTTTGGACATGTTGTGTAATTACCCTCATGGTAATTTATGAGAATTACATAGCTTTTGGTATTCTAAAGCTTTCTAGTGGCTGCCCCAGTCCATTTATGACTTGCTAGGACTGCCATTCCATGTTCCTTGGTGGCTTGGGTGAGATTTATCACACTTTACCTATTTTAGAGCCTAAACCTAAGTACTCATTGACTTTAGTCAACTTTCCTTCAATACTTGATAGGAATCAAATACTGACAGTTGTATTATCTCCAAATGTCAAATAAATCAAAATGGACCTTAAGTTCGTATTTTAGAGTTTTCATTTTGAGTTTGAGCTAATTTGTGGAATTTTAGTTCAGTCAAAGTTTAATGAAAAGCTTGGGAGGTCATTCGATGTTTGGAGTGTCGAAATGGAAATTAGATTCTCTCATCAGTGCTAAAATGGAGATTATATGCTAGTAAGAATATTAGTTTATTTCTCGGGGTTTCCGAGGTAATTTTTTTGTATGTTGGTGGTTTAATGTGAATTCAATATTTCTTGGTTTTAGGGCTCATTTTTCTTAAATGACCTTAGTTTGTTAATTCATTGATTCCATTTGTTCCGGAATGCCATTTCTATGTTGCGTACATAGTTGGTGTGTTGAAACTAGACTCGGAAGACTCATTATAAATCGTTAGAGTTCTTTTGTTCCAACTGTGTGAACTTACAGGCACAAACCGCCTTGGCGATCATCAGGTCGTACATAGGTGTCTCCCTAGAACAACAGATTCACTTTAGCCGACTTGCACTGAGTTCTATGAGGTACTTATGATAAAATTTATCTTAAGGGCTGAGAGAGAGATCCTAAGGGAAAAGTCCAACAAGATTAAGCAAGTTCCGATGTTAGTGTCTGAGTATGAGGATTGATTCCCCAAGATGTCTATTCATGGAGTGGAGCTTATGCCTATAGAGCGGAGAGGGTTCGTACTTTTTCTAATGGGTTGTGAGATAGATTGTGTGAGTCCATAGCCTTGCTAGTAACTGATGGTTGACCATTTTAGCCAGTGGTAGATCATGTTAATTCCATGGAGACCTTCTAACGTGAGTCGTGTCAACACAATAAGAAGAGATAGAAACATCAAGGTAGGTACAGTGGGTCTAATTCTGGGGACGTGAAACCATAATATGTTTAGGGACAATAGGTAGACCTATCCAGTATTCACTTCAGGTTTCAGCACCGTCTCAACAAAGATTTCATGCACTCTTTTCAAGGCAGTTCTCCCATGGATCTGCGTTTTCCCACTATGGTGGCCAACTGAGTTCTAGTTGTTGTTCTTGCTAGTGTGGGCCATCAAGGCTATGTTTTGAGTGTGGTATTGTTGGTAACTTTGCTAGATTATGCCCCCAGTGGGTTACATTTAGCTTTATTCCTCGCATGTTTACCCTTTGAATTAATGCCGCCACCGGCTAGAGGTAGGGTACAGGTTGGGTCTCTTAGTGGTGGCCAATGAGGTAGGGTCGATGGTTATTGTGGTGGTTGTCCTGGTGGTGATGGATAATTTTATGTTATGCCAGCTAGACTAGAGGCGAAAGTCTCATAGGCGGTGATTACATGCATGAGTTTTGTGTGTTCTAGACCTAGATTAGCTTTGTTTGACCTTGGATCCACTTATTCTTATGTGTATACTTATTTTTCACCCAGTTTTGTGTTTCCTACTGAGTTTTTATCTATATTTATGCATGTTTCTACCCCTGTAGAGTATTCTTTAGTAGTGGATCGAGTTCTCAGATCATGTATGATTTCTACGAGTGAGTTGGATACTTGGCTAATTTGATGTTATTAGATATGTTGAATTTTGTTATTATATTATTGGTTTTCCCCTCATCATGTGGTTTTGTATTGTTATGCAAAGACCATTACCTATGTTGTGCTTGGGGCATCTCTGGTTATGTTTTAGGGTTCTAATAGGCACGCACCGACAGGGATCATCTTTTGCCTTTAGGCTAGGAGGTTAGTTTCGAGAGGATATTTGGCTTAGATAGCATACAGTCATGATGTTCAAGATGACACTCCTACTCTTGAGTCTGTTCCTATGGTTTCTGAGTTTCTTGATGTATTTCCAATTACCTATCAGGCTTACCACCCAAGCAGGATATTGATTTTTCTATTGACTTAGAGTTGAGCATCAGGACCATTTCTACTGCTCCCTACCATATGGCTCTTGAAGAGTGGAGAGAGATGAAGGTTCATCTCCAAGATTTATTAGACAAAGGCTTTTTTCTTTCTAGTGTGTCACCGTGGGATACGCCAGACTTGTTTGTTCAAAAGAAGGATGGTACTATACGGATGTGTATTGATTACAGCCATTTGAAAAAAGTTATAGATGAGAATAAATATCCTATATTGAGGATTGATGACTTGTATTAGTATCTTCAGGGGACAAAAGTGTTCTCTAAAATAGGTTAGATTACCATTAGTTAAGTATTTGGAAAGAGGACATTCCCAAGACAGCATTGAGGACTTGTTATGGCCATTATGAGTTCCTGGTTATGTCTTTCATTTTCACTAATTTTCTAGAAATATTTACAAACTTGATGCATAGAGTGCTTAAGCCTTACCTGGACTCTTTTTTGATAGTATTCATCAATGATATTTGGTATATTTGCAGTGTAAATCTGAAAATGAGCAACACTTGAGGGTGATACTTCAGATACTGAGAGAGCACTGGCTTTATGCCAAATTCTCAAAGTGTGAGTTGTTTTTGGAATCTATTACATTCTTAAGGCATATAGTATCTAAGGCTGGGATTAAAGTTGATCTAGAAAAGATTCAACTAGTACGTGATTGGCCGAGACAACATCTCCAACTGAGATTTAGAGCTTTGTTGAGTTAGCATGTTACTACTAATGTTTTTCAAGGGTTTTGCATCATTGCAGCATCTTTGATAAGTTGACTAGGAAGGATGCGTCCTTTCAGTTGTCCAAGGATTATGAGTTTAGCTTTTTGAGGCTTAAGGATTTGTTGATTTCAGTGCCATTTTTGACTTTCCAGTTGAAGGTTAGGGTTTCTCTTTTTATTATGATGCTTGTGGTGTTTATTTGGGTTGTGTTCGGGTGAAAAATGGTCGATTTATGGCTTATGCATTGAGATAGATAAGGGTTCACGAGAGTAACTACCCTACTAATGACTTGGAGTTGGTGGCAATAGTTCTTGCACTTATGATTTTGAGGAATTACTTGTATGGGGTCCAGTGTGAGATCTATACATTAGCGGCAGTAGCGTTTGTACTCAATATTTGAAGGCATTACTTGTATGGGATCCAATATGAGATCTATACTGACATTCGTAGTCTTTAGTACATTATAAGCTAGAAAGAGCTAATTTCCTAGAAGCGGAGGTTGTTTGAGTTTTGAAGTATTATGATATTACTATTCTCTACAACCCAGGCAAGAAAAATATAGTGGCAGATGCCTTGATCCAGAAAGTGGTGATTAGATTGGATGTTTCCGATCCTAGAAGAGTTTTATTTTTTGTTGAGGCTAGATCTTCTTTGGCAGATCAGATTCAATAGCATTAGTTTGAGGATCAACACATGGTTTCTCTTCATGACTAGGTGTTAGCTGGAGAGGATAGCAAGGATTCTCTTGGTTCAGATGGGGTTCTTTAGTATGATGGTCTTATGTGTGCCACATATTGGTATGTTGGTTTAGTTAATTTTATGAGATGCTCACTGCTCTATCTATTAAGTTTATCCTAGTTTAACTAAGATGTACTGTGATTTTCGTCAACTGTATTGGTGGAGTGGAATAAAGAGGGATATCGCTAAGTATATGTCTCAGTGTTTAAACTTCCAGAAGGTTAAATATGAGCCTCAACAGCCGGGCAGTTTGATGTAGAGACTCCCTATTCTAGCATGGAAATCGAAGTGTATGACTATAGACTTTATTTCTTATTTTCCGTGGACTAACCGAGGTCAAGATTGTTTGGGTTTTTATTGATAGATTGACTAAGACAAATCACTTCATTCCAACTCACTCTTCATATAATACTGAAAATCTGCCTCAAATTTATATTCGTGAGGTGGTTCAATTGCATGGGGTTCATGTGTCTATCAAATCTGATAGAAGGTCATAGTTCACATCAAAGTTTTAGAGGTCTATCCAGTAAGATTTGGGTACTGAGGTTTAGTTAAGCACATCTTTTCACCCGCTAAATCGATGGCCAGTCTGAGCAAAACATTCAGGTGTTGGAGGATATGTTGAGAGCTTGTGTTTCTTTATTTTGGGGGTGCTTTGGATCATCACCAAGCATTAAAAGAGTTTGCATACAATAATATCTACCACTAGAGCACTGATATATGGCACAATTTGAGGCATTGTATGGTATATGGTGCAGATCACCTATTAATTGGTTCAATGATTTTGAGGCCAGAGTTCAGACTTTAGATTTGTTGCGTGATTCACTTGATCAAGTTAGGTTGATTTAGGATAGACTGTGGGTAGCGCAAAGTAGGCATAATACCTACACAGATCTTGACTTCATGCCTTAGAGTTTGGAGTTGGTGACAGAGTCTTCCGGAGACTGTCTCTTATGCATGGTGTAATAAGGTTCAGTAGGCGGGGCAAGCTTAGTCCCAAGTATATCGGGCCATTTGAGATTTCAGAGAGAGTTTGTGATGTTGCCTACCGATTGTCCCTACCTCCTATGTTTTCAGCCATCCATACGGTGTTTCATGTTTTGATGTTACAGTGGTACATTCCAAATGAGTCTTATGTTATCCAATATGATTCGGTGTAGTTGGATGAGAATCTGTCTTTTGTTGAGGAATCGATGGAAATTCTGGCTATGGATGTTAGAAAATTCAGGATTAGGGAGATTCCAGTGGCTAGGATGAAGAGGAGGCATCGTCCGGTCGAGGAGGCTACCTGGGAGATTGAGAGTGAGATTGGAAGCAATATCCACAGTTGTTTGAGATATCAGGTACTTTCTCTCTATTTATTTTTCGTGTTTTCTTTACTTTTGAGGACAAAATTCATTTTAGTAGCGGATGTTGTAATAAACCTCAGTCAATTATGAGAATTACATGGCGCTTGGTATTCGAGAGCTTTCTAGTAGTTGTCCCATGTCATTTATGACTTTCGGGGACTGATATTCCGGTTACCCTAGCAGCTTAGTTGAGATTATCTCACTTTGCCTAATTTAGAGCCTAAAACTAACTACTTATCGAATTTAGTCAACTTTCCTTCAAGACGATCTTGAAATAAAATTTTGATAGTTTTTCTAGCTCTGAAATGCTGAATAAAGTCTAGATGTACATTAAGTTTATGTTTCAAGTTTTTCATTTGAGTTTTTGCTAATTGTGGAATTTCAGTTCAGCCAAAGCTTAATTCAGAGTTGTGGTGGTCTTTTGATGTTCACTGTGTTGAAATGGAATTCAGACACTTTCATTAGTTTCTATATGGTGATTTTAGGCTAGTAAGATGATTGGATTATTTCTCGGTGTATCTGAGGTAGCATTTAGTACCTTAGTGGATTAGTGCGAATTTAATATTTCTTGGTTTTAGGTGTCATTTTTCTCAAACGACCTTGGTTGGTTAATTCATCGATTCCATTAGATCCGGAATATCGTTTCATTGTTGTATACTTATTTGGTGTGTTGAAATTACACTCAAAATACTCATTCTACACCATTCGAGTTTTTTTTGTTTCAGTTGTGTGAAATTGTAGGCATAGACCACCCCGATGAGGGTCATATCTCACCTGTGAGGTCGCCCTAGAGACCTTGGTATCTCCCCTGCAATACTTGCCTTAGCGGGCTGAGGTTCTCATTTGTATAGAAGTTTTTGGGGCACTTTGATTACCCCAGCAACTAGGAGCTCACTCCAGCAGTCTTCACACCTTAGCACAAGGGCTCGTACTAGAAATATTCACCCCATCGACCTCAGTATCACTGCAGAGACCCTGCAATGTGACTCCATATATCGCAACAACAGAAATTGTAGGCAGTATAAGTAAATTACCCTTCTTTATTTTAGTTCAGTCCATAGAAAACCCTTCATGTTTTATCTCAATTCCAGTATCAATTTGTGTGGGAACCTCATCAAAAGTTGGACGAAAGCTTCCCAAAGCTTTCCCTTATTTCCCCCCATACTTGATAGGTTCTCTTTCTTTTTTATTTCCATAGAAATGGAGTTTTTCTCTATTAATGGCCGTTATTGCAAAACTAATTTTTTGATTAATTCAGATATTACTAGATAAACTATTGTTGCTTGAGTTTATTTCATTCCGTAATGTAGATACTTCGTCAAATTTCCTCGTTTAATTCTGTAAAGCATGAACCTTTGACCCTCTGTAACCAAATCTATACCGGGATATTTTGAGGATCTTCTCGCACTTGAGTTGTGCTTATTTTTGGAGCAAGAGTTACTGGTGATGCTAGTAACCCCGTGGTGAAGCTTATTTTTTTTATTTCGGTGAGCGGGGCGGGCCTGCAGGGCAATTTTAGGCCTAGTTCAAAACTTAGTATAAATTATACTATTAGATTTGTATTAATTCCTAGATTCTTATAATATGAGTTTCAAAACCATTGGATACCATTTACTATCATCTGGGTTTACGTTTGAGATTTACAACACTTTGTTCATCGGACGGCAGGTAGGCTCAATGGTTCTATCTTTCAGTATATAACTTTTGATAATTATACTAAATAGCATTCGTGGGCTGGATTTCTAGGTTGTTAGTGTGTACTTGGACTCTTTCTTCATTTTGTCCCCTATTTGTTCCCTATATTAGTGTTCGGTGTAATACGATGTTGTGATTCATATTTGGCCTTTTGATGGCTTTAGGGTGACTCTGGAAGTAGTAAAGCGCTGATGCATGGGTTTGTTTTGGGTTTTGCCCTCTGGTTTAGGCTGGTGTATTGTGCTGCTAGTTGTAGCTTAATTGCACCTGTACAGGATATAGGTTGGCTATGTATATTATGTGCTGTTGCATTCATTCTACGTGAGTGTGGGCCATGCTCTAGTTGAGAGTGCATTTGTGTTGGGGCCCGTTCACTTGATTTTGATGCCACGGAGGCTAGATACTGATAATAAGGATAATAATGGGTAATGACATCACATATGATAACTTTGAATATTCTGATAATAATATAAGTTAATGGACCTTTTACTCGCTTTAGACTCGGTTTTATTCCAAGCACCTGGTACTACTCTTTTCACTTGTTTTAGTCCAGGCTTTATACCCTGGCAACGGGTACTATCATTTGATTGCCTATGCTGGGTCTTGAGTGCGACTTTGTTCGACGGTGAGTACAACAGTTGGCACTTGAGTCCGTCACCACATGGTAGTGAGTACAACTTTTTGATGTTTGTCATACCTATTAGTTATCAGACTTTGATGATAATTGTTCCCTTGTGGACATTTGTTATATCACTATATTGAGGAGTTGAATGCCATGACTTTTTGAGATTACGTCTTTATGATACTATTGTTATGAGGCATTGGATGCCAGATTTTGAAACCTTTGAGGCTCTATGGCTTGTGATGTGAGATTATGAAGATGTTAGATATTGTACATGTCGCGACATCATGATGGAACCTACTATACCACCAGTAGGAGAACCAAACCCCATATTCAATAGCCAAAGTGGAGGACTACTACAATTAATATTGAAGAA
>JBDJHY010880930.1:0-14907 GCA_039654485.1 Withania somnifera
GTTTATGTGGTTTACTTTATTATTCATGTTACTACTTATCTGTTATTCTTATCTACCTGTTGTTCCTTGTTATGTGGGAATTAGTGCTTATTACTTATGTTCGTCTAGTTATTCTTCCACTTAAGGTTACCGGTATACCGACCATACTCTATTCCTTATCTTCCTAGATTCCTATTATTTATTAATTAAAATTCACATATATTGTTGTGAGGATGCCGGGTACATTCTCTTCAATTACCTACGATCCTGTTATGTGATTAGCTAGCGCTATCTGTCTATTTGACATTTGTTAATAATTGAGTTACTAGTTTTCCTGTATTGTCCTATTTACTTCTGTGACCCCTTTTCTTGTATTCTATTATTTACTGCATTTATTATTATTATGCGCTCAGTGGGCCCTCAAAGCCTACTGAGTATGGGTTACTTCAACGACTTGTACTCATACTACACTTGCACTTGTGCAGATCCGAGTACAAGTTCCCGTTCGTGATACATAAATCGTTGTTTGTTCGGATTATATTCATCTCAGAGATTCAGGGTGAGCTGGGTGTTCAACTTGGTCCTGCTTCTCTTCAGACTATGTTTTGTTGATTTCCATTTTATTTTAGAGATACTTTATACTATATTCATTTTAGTTTTATGAAATGTACTTAGTGGTTCATTTGACACTGATACTGAATTTTGGCTAGTTATTCTTTTCTTATTTAATTTCGCAAACTTTACTATTTTCATAAGACTTTTGATATTCTTCCGCATTAAATGTAGTAGTCCTTCACTTCGGCTACGGACTATGGGGTTTGGTTCTCCTACCGGTGGTATAGTAGGTTCCCTTATGATCCGCAAAATTGGGTCGTGACACCACTAAAACTGAAGTTTATACAAGTCTTAAGTCTTTTAGTATCTCGACTAAGTAAATTTACAAAAAAATAAATGATAAAAGACATCCGACAACTATTAAAAAGATGGTAGATACCTTGAAATATCTCGAATAAATCCTAGATGAATAGGAGGTTACTATCACTGGATCCCAGGCCCTGAACCTATAAAAAAGTGCAGAACACGCAAGGATGAATACCAAACAACAGTACTCAACAATGTTCTTGCCTGAGTAACTATAAAGAGAAAATGACAACTCCTAATATTCCAGAAGGTCCTCAAAATACTATAACCTACAAAAGATTTATATACAGTAGCCCAACAACAATTTATAATCTAACACAACCGCTAAATCACTACCTAATAATATCAATGTTTCACAGAATCTCCAATTATGTTCCCCCCTTTTTCAGCTAATACCACTATCAATATGTCAACAACTATCGAGAACCCCCAAGATCTCCACAAGTTCTCAATATGACCAAAAAATAAGCAGAGTAGTTTACTACAATAAGTATAAGAAAAATGAACTAGTTACCACATTTCAAGCAATAAATGGAAATAAAATGAGCAAGTTACCACAATTATATGGAAAACAACATCAATGTGAACCAGTTAACACACTTATCTCAATAGATCGTTAGTGGAGCAAGTTACCATAATTATGAGGAAAGCAACATGAATATGAACCAGTTACCACACTTTCCTTAATGGATCATTAGTCTGAGAAAGTTACCATACTCCAATTACTAACAAGAATCGTGAGTGCTACACAATAATCCTCTCAAGATAGTCAAAAGTATCAAGTTTCAATCAAGTATGAATAGAAGTGTCATCAAGTATTCATGTTTCATATACATTACCAAGCATCACGAAGCATCAATAATGAGTATATTGTAAGAAACAAATTTCACGTGCCCTCAAGGAAACACCAATCAATAGATAACACAATTCATTAGTATTTCATATATGTTCTATCAATATTCACCTGCTACCAAAGACCACACTGTCAGACATCCAGTATAGGTATATTAAATTGATCAGATACCTGTTGTCGAAGTCCACTAGACTCAGGTTTTCAATATTATCATTAACTTATTCATTTGGTTGCTGCCATAGTTTGACACAGTCAAGTTTCAATATTATTAATAAGATAATCATATGCATTCTACTGAAGTCCGACACATTCAGGTTTCAATATAATTATTATCTCACTTATAAGACTGATGCCAAAGTCTGACATAGTCAAGTTTCAACATTTTAATCCTTATTTCATATACAAGTCTTTTTACAATGTATGATGCAGTCAAGTATTTGATATTCCATAATAATATCAATTTACAAGGCAATTTCAAGCACAATCATACTATCAACAATCAAGTTTCCAAATAATCAAATCATGAACAAGTTACCACGATAACAATAACGGCCTAGTCAAGTCATTTAAACAATAATCGAGTTTTATACAAGTTACCACATCAATAAATAATATTAAGGCCGCATAACAAGTTCAACAAGTAGTATCCCATCTCAATTAAGTAAATCGAGTCTAATAGAATCAACAGATACAAGGAGATGGTTTGAATTTATTCCCCACAATTCAAGCCTAATCGATGTCTCCACTTTATATTTAACCCCACGAGTGGTCTATTTTCCATTAGAGGTTACCCATAGTTTAACAAGGGCACTTTACCATCGCGTATGTAATTAGACCCCAAATTCTACGGGGAGCAAACCTATTCTCAATACATGAACCAATCCAACACTTCACATTTCAATCAAGTATACAGATAAACCCCACATTTTCTCATGTTTTTACTTCATTTCAATTATCCAATTCTAGTCCCGACCTGAAAGATGATAGTAATCCCAAATCACTCAAGGTAACCCAAATGGCAAATCAATTATTAAGCAATTGTTAAAAATTTATTGAAAGTCATTAAACCTCAACTTGTCTTAATTTATAAGAACAAATCTACTTAAGTGCTTTCCCCTTTCGAGTAGCCTCCAACCGAGCAAAGTCTACTCATATTATGTCACACACAAAAATGATAACAACAATCAACACCTAAATGTTGATATTTAACACTTTATTCAAAAATCTACCCCGAGGCCATATTATTGAAATTCAAATTTGTATTGCAAAAAAATATAACCCGATAATATAATCCTAACAAGAACTTGAGATACCTGAGAAGTCTGCGTTCTCTCCCTCAGAATGTGACAGGGATACTGCCTTATAATAAATTGGGAGAACCATAAGAAAATCATGATCTAGGAACTGTACTTTTCTATGATAAACTCTAGAAACCCGAATGGCCGCCTTGGCCCCAGAACCTCGATGGGATCCATATAGAATTTGGTTGACAGAAGGTTCTCTGGACTACCTAATAGTGACCGAGGTCTAAATAACTGCCTAAAAGGACTCCAATGATGAAAGTGACTACTGTGCTGAACCCTTCATCCAAATGAGGCACTAGAAAAATAACCTTGAGTACGGGGCCTCTTGCCCCTACCATCACTAGTCTTATCTTTACGAAGCTTCTCAAACCCTCTCGCTTCCTCAATCAAACTATGAAAGTAGCTCTAGGAAGTTGTGAATACCAAAGTTTAAAGGTAAGAGCTCAATCTCCCCATAAAGCTATCTATCTTTTCTTACTCATCCGGTAAGATATCCAATCATGCCTAGATAAATCATAGAAACAAGATACGTACTCATCCATTTTTATGACTTCTTGTCTAAAATAGTAAAAATATCTACACAACCCATCCTCCATACTATGAGACACATACCTATCAACAAATGCTAAAGCAAACATCTCCCAAGTCATAGGAGGATATCCCTCAGGTTAGAGTCAAAGTAAGAGTGCCACCACATCCTGGCTATCCCCCTCAACTTTAGTACAGTATAGTCAACTCTATACATTTCAACAATCCCAGAACTATGTAGTAGCTTATGACAAGTAGTAAGAAACTCATATGGGTACTCGTCCAATCCATCCGAAAACTAAGGTGAGTCAATCTTGTGGAATAGCTCATACTCCTCTGTTGGTCATTTGACATCTCATCTTTGATTGCACCCACAATCAATACAATATAAATCTCATGAAATCGATATGCAATTGGTGGCTGCCCCACCCGACCCTGAACTTTGGATGGACAGTACTCCTGCATTGGAAATGTAGGTGGCTGGGCTAGCTTCACTGGAACTAGGGGTAGCTGTCCCACCTGATCATGAATCACTAGCATTGTTTTCTGCTCGGTTGCCATCCCAACTCTAGTTTGTGAACCCTGTGTTGTACTGCCTTGCGCTATGCACCCCAAATCCTCCAAGACTCGAGTAGGGTGTCTTGTGGTATTAGGGATACCACATACATGATAGGGACCTGTCCCTTCTTTATCTCAACCTCCGACTCAGGAGAGGTAGCTCTGGCATGATCGCTCTCTAGGGCCGCTCACCTAGACTTGCCCCTAGCTCTAGATCTAGACCGTCCTCTCCCTTGGGCAACAGAAATTGGAATTTCATGCCCCTATCTTTTTATTATGGCTCTGGTCCTCATAATGTAACGAGCAAAACAATCAGTTACTCAACACACGTGAAACAACCACATTAGGTAGAAATAAAGGAACTGAGAGATGTTTTTTTAAATCTCTATAGCCTCTTGAGGGTAAGTAATAGACATCTTTGCACTGATCCACAAGACTCTACTAAACCGGGCTTATATATATACAGTAAGACCTATGAGCCTAGGGATCTGATACGAACTTTTCACGCCCTAAAATCCAGGCATGATGGCACCTGCCTTCCTAACACGGTAGGTTAGCCTAACTCATGAATAACTAAGATAAATCACTAATATATGATGTGAAAAGTAAAATAAGTAAGATATAAAATATGAAAGACTTCTATTAACCCCATAACTAGGTCTCACTGTAATAGACAATAAAACTAAAGTTTATAAAAGTATAATGTCTTTCACTATGTTGAATAAATAAAGATATAGAAAATAAATAATAATACACATCCGAAGACTGTTGAACGGATGGGCAACTACCATGAAATGTCTTGGATGAAGACTGGATGAATAGGAGGAACTGATCACTAGATCTTAGACCCTGAACCTGCACAAAAGTGCAGAAAATACAAGGGTAAGTATAAAAAAGCTATACTCAGTAGCATCCTCGACTGGCTAAAAATAACGAGAAAACAACTCCTAATATCCCAAATGGTCCTCCAAATACTATAACCTGCAAATAGTTTATGTACAACATCCTAACAATAGTTTGTAATCTAATACAGCCGCTCAACAACTATCTAGTAATATCAATGTTACACAAAACCTCTATTTATCTTCCCCCCTTTTTAGCTAATACCATTGTCAAGATGTCAACAATTATTGATAATCCCAAGCTCTCCACAAGTTCTCAATTTGACCAAAGGATAAGCAAAAATCACTTTATGAGAAGGTTACTACAACAAGGATCAAGAAAATGAACCAGTGACTACACTTTAAGTAATAAATGGAAATAAAATAAGCAAGTTGCCCCAATTATAAGGAAAACAACATCAATGGGAACTGGTTACCACACTTACCTCAATGGATTGTTAATGTGAGAAAGTTACCATAATTATAAGGAAAAAACATCAATGTGAACTGGTTACTACACTTTAATCACAGATCATTAGACTGAGTAAGTTACAACACTCCAATTACAAGCAACAATCGTGTGTACTACACAGTAATCCTGTAAAAATAGTCCAAAGTATCAAGTTTCAATCAAGTATGAATGGAAGTGTCATCAAGCAGTCATATTTCATAGTCATCATTAAGCATCACGAAGCTTCAATAATGAGTATATTGTAAGAAACAATTTTCACCTTCCCTCAAGGCATCACCAATCAAAGATAACACAATTTATTAGTATTTCATATATGTTCTATCCATATTCGCCTGCTGCCAAAGACCGCCACAGTCAGACATCCACTATATGTATATTAACTCAATTAGATAACTGCTACCGAAGTCCTCCACACTTAGGTTTTCAATATTATCATTAACTTATCCATATGCCTACTGCCAAAGTTAGACACAGTCCGGTTTCAATAGTATTAATAAGTTAATCATATGCATGTTGCCGAAGTCTGACATAATTAGGTTTCAATATTATTATTATCTCACTTATATGCTGCTGCCGAAGTCTGACATAATCAAGTTTCAACATTTTAATCCTCATTTCATATACAAGTCTACTGCCAATGTGTGACATAGTCAAGTCTTTGATATTCCACAATTAATATCAATTTACAAGCCTATTATAACCATGATCATAACATCAAGAATTAAGTTTCCAAATAATCAAATCATGAACGAGTTACCACGATAACAATGGCTTAGTCAACTCATTTCAAGAGTAATCGAGTTGTGAACAAGTTACCACTACAATAAATAATATTAAGGCTGCTTACCAATTTCAACAAGTTATCCCATATCACTAAAGCAAATTGAGTCTAATAGCATCAACGAATATAAGGAGATAATATGACTTTATTCCCTACAATTCAAGCGTATCAACTTCTCCACTTAATGTCGAACCCTACAATTGGTCTATTTTTCATTACACGTTACCCATAGTTCAACAAGGGTAGTTTCCCAATCAAGTATGTAATTAGACCCCGAAATTTACCCCAGGCACCTTTTTGAAATACATGAATCAATCCAACAACTTTGCATTTCAATTAAGTATACATATAAACCAACAATTTTCCTCATGTGTTTACATCATTTAGATTAGCCAAATTCTAGCCCCAATGTTAAAGATGATAGTAATCCTAAATCACTCAAGGTACCCCAAATGTCAAATCAATTATCAAGCTATTGCTAAAACGTTATAAAAATTTATTAAACCTCAACTTGTCTTAACTTCAAAGAATCGAGCTACTCAAGCACTTTCCCTTTTTAAATAGCCTCCAACCAAGAAAAGTCTACTCAGAACATGTCACGCACACGAAGATAACAAGAATCAACACCCGAATTTTGATATTTAACACTTGATTTAAAAATTTTCCCCGGGCCCATATTATCAAATTACAAAATTTTTATTGCAAAAATATGTTACCCAATACTTGGGAATCTAATCATCAAGTTTTGTCAAAAACCCATTCCATTTCGTAGGTAAAATTATGATTTATCCATTTTCAATCTCATGTCAAAAATCTCATTTTGGGTTCAAAACCTTCAAAATCAAAGGTGAAATCATGAATTAGTTGATAGAACACAATGAAATTGGGTTTAGAAACATTTACCGAGGCTTAGATTTTGAAATACTCTTCTTTGATCTTGCCAAGATGTGTAGAAGTCAATTAAGTTTTGAGAAAAATGGTAAAATACTATGTTTAAATAGTTCACCTCCCAAGTCGTCCTTCTCCGCTTTACGAGGTCTAGGTCACGAATGCGACTTGACCGACAAGATACCCTTCACAAAAGAGATCCATCATCCCTGAACAAAAAGGTTAAATATCCCAAATACTCCAGGATCGCGTCCCCTATTCTACAATCATGATAAAACCATGCACCTACTCTTCACAAATGTAGCCTAGTGTCTAAAATGGGGAGGGTCTCTCCTAGTTGTACCATCAACAGTTAACAACAATAATATAAAATAAAAACATGGCTTTGAAAGGACCATCGAGATTCTCTCGGAGTTCAGTGAAAACAAATCCTATATGTAATCCTACTAATTTTTATGTTTTGGACTCAACAAAACCATCAAATCACGTGTACGAGGACTCCATGACCTGATATTCATTTAAGGCTCAAAAACTAACTTTAGCTTAAAAATATCAAAATGCCCTCGGGGCTTACAAAAAATATGAAAGACCTCATTCTAGGAGAAATTCCATCTCCCAAATCCAAAGGGACTATTGGATTTCCAATACAATCACTCTAAGTCTGAATGTTGACCAGAGTCAACCATTTCTTAAAACGTAACTTTATCCCAACCAAACCACCCAAAATCATATGGATGGGATAAAACTTAAAACAAAAGGGATACTAGACCAAAATTGATATTACGAAGCTAATGGAACTAATAGATTTCTAATACGAGGTCCCAAACTCTAGATGACCCCTAGAGTTCCACATTTCACACTTAGAAGCTTTAAATTCAAAATTCTCAAAACTATATATAAGAACTCACCCCATTCCCGAACAAACCTTGGAACAACACTTAGTTGGATATAATGAGACCACAAGAAAGGAAAAATCGTCAAAACACTTTGTAAAAGATAAAAATGTTCATTTGGGTCATTAACGAGGAGGCAAGCCCCCCCATCTTCCGCATATCTTGCTCATCCGACATGGCAACTGTGCTATAAACTCATATATGGAATCTAAACTGGATATTACTATAGAAAATGGATACATCAATAATACTCTCTCATTCAAGCTGGGGTTTGAAACTAGAGTCATGAAATAGATTGAATATGACAGAAACTTGATTTTATGAATCACACTGGGACCTTTATAGCAGGCATCATAAGCTCACTGGATATTTGCATCACGAGCTATACTGTTATTCTACCTAAAGAGCTTGTTTCTCATTCAAAAATCTAAGCGTAAATGTAAAATTCATAAGATGCATGATCAAGGGCATATCACGAACTCTTATATCTGACTGGAGAATAAAAATTACAAAAGGGGCATGAAAAGGTCATTATCTTATCATACCTCTACACAGGGACTGCTTACTATTAGGGTCGAAAGACTCGACTAGTTCTTCATCTTACCATCTGCCCCTTAGGAAAAAGCTGAAGATTCTAAGCCTGAGTTATTATCTATATTATAATACAATCAACAACTTTGTAAGATCAAACACTAGCTATGCATGATAAGGCTAACATACTCTTTAAGGACTAAAACTATTCATACTTAGATTTTTCTAAGGACTCCTCTATGAAATAACTTGTGACACCCCAGAGTTATCCCTTAGGAGGAACCAAAATCCTTAGCCATTAAGTTGTCTCAGTAGCCTTGGATGGACCCTTGGCTCAATGCTCAACTCTAGCTCTCACACTCAACGAAAATAATTTACCTAATGTAACTATGATAATGTAGTGGACCATATTACATCAATCAATAGATATGAATAAAAGAATGATGAATATTCAAATCCAACATTCAATACATCACTATCTGAAAGTCTTTACGCAAATTAAGTGACTTCTAGCACAAGATTAATTGCTAGTCTTCAAATAAGAAATAAAAAAAAAAGATACAACTATACACAATCTACAAGAATAAATTGAAATCCAATATCATGATCCCTCGAAACAAGTGAGGAATCACCAAATATCTACCTCCGGGAATGCGGATCTGTCAACCTTAATTATCCGGACGGCTAGCAATATCTACATGTGCGAAAAATATGCAACAAAAAGTATGTGATCAGTACATTGAATTACTGAGTATGCAGGAAGGTAACATGAAAAGGAAATGTCAATATGCTCTATAGTAATATACAAACCATGAACTCAGATATGAAATGCATAAATAACTCTTACCCTAACTCTCAACATAGAGAAGCAATAATTTGCAGTAATGTCATTTATTAATAAAATTCAACTCTCTACTATGCTGACACAAGCCGATGGCCACTATCATGCCGACATACTAGATACTTAACTCTATAATGCTTACACCTCATATTAAATAGATAAATGTGTCTAAAAGTACCAAAATATTTAAAGATAAACTTTGAAATTCATCATAAAGTGTGAACTCATAACTAGAGTAACATCAATAATTCTTTCAATTAGGAAAATGATATGTCTGATTCTGAACAACTAACCTCAACATGCAAAACTAAGAAAAGTTGATTGTTTATAATAAATAACTTCACCTTTAATAATATATGGGAAATACTAAGAAATTATCGTCAAATGTCATTATCTTTAACAAGATCAAGACTTATATTATAGCATTTTTATTCATCTCTACTTCAAACTGACACTTTAATACCATTAGGAGGTTAGACAACGGACATACCCCATACATATAGTGACACATCCCAACATATATGCTATGTTGGAGGGGCTCCCTAAAACTCACCAGGGTAGATAGAGGGAAAATCCAAATTCCTAGTGGATCAACTAAGCCAATATAAATAAGCTGAATACTACTCCCGAAATTATCTTCTACTCATCCCAACAAGTGGATCACATTAATGAAAAGCAACTAATCAATTATAATCCACTTTAGCCTCATTGGACAATAATTAATATTAGTCTCTTTAGGCAGCAATCCATTTTATAGACACTTATTTATCACTTCATAAACATATTCATTCCTTTTAAAACTTGTAATACTAGTCTTTAAGCATTATTGAAAACATCAATACTTTCAGTTGGGCTTAATTAGACAAAACACTAAACTTAAATATTCTTCGTAGTTAGGCTTATAACCTCGTAGAAAGTAAAATAATTCATGAGAATTCCATTCTCAATTCAAGTTTAATATTTAAATTTGAAAACATCATCAGTTCATGTATTATGACTCTTACTTTAATATGCTTCACCATTAAAGACTTGTCAATTATGTAAGATGTAAAGAGTTTCATGCTTCTATCATAATTTTATCAATTTAACACTTTCATTTAAAATACTTATATTTTTATTAAATAATATTCAAGACTGCATAATATTTCTTTCTCCAATTACAAATCTACTAACATGACTATTAAACTCGAGGAACATGTAACTTCCAAACATCTAACTCATAAGGACGTGCATCATTTTAAAGTTTAACTCATATAAATAAGAAAAATCATAATATATTAAGTATACATCATGTAAAGTGCTTAGTAAACATCAAGGGACACATGAGGAAGGGTAATCTCAACATATAATGTGCGACCATGCCCAAACTGCACAACCTAGGTACTCTAGTAAAATAACCATAACTTCTTGAATAAATATTTGATCGATGAAAAGTTTGTTGCATTGTAAACTAGGATAAAATACATTTTTTTGATTGGTAATGGGTAACATAACTCCTCATATATTAGGGTACATGGTCGTTTTAAGTTTACCCATACATGAAATGATGCGAAAACTAGGCTGGTAGAAAAACTTGTACTTAACTTTGTGTTAGGAGTTTCTTACGACTTTGAATCATGTAAAACACTATCTCTACACTTTATAAATTTTCTAATCACATAGGAACAAGTGTGAACTCATGGGATCCTTACTTAATCACGTACATTGAGCGGTTTAAATTTTATCTTAAATTTTAGGGTGTTGTGTTATCTCCCCTTTGGATCATTCATCTCAAATGAGGGATTTACCTTGACAATGAGGGAATTTACAACGAGAGATGAGTTAGTGACCACTAAAAAACATGTGCTACTATGGAAAAGCTGCTTACTCAATTGAACTACCACCAAACAGACAAGTAAAACATGAATAAACTCAATGGGACTCATGCAACGCTGCATAATACATGCAACCGATAAGGAAGTAAAGCTAGATGGATAGGCTATTACCTAAAACTAAATTGGATACTAACCATGCTAAAAATCTACAAATGAAATTATAAGATGACTGGATATTTTAATTGGGAGCAAGAGTATCATGTTTTATGAAGCAACTGCTTCTTATTATAGAAATTGAACATGAATGTAAACCGTCATAAGGTGTAAGAACAATGGCATGACACAAAATTTCATCTCTGATTGAAGTACAAAGAGTACGAAAAGGTATTTATGGGTTTCCATTTGATCATAACTATAAATTTGGACTACTTACTATCAAGTCCATAAGATTAGATGGTTGTTCATCTTACCATCTCCCTCTTAGGACAAGAGTTGAGAATTCTAAGTCTATGAACTTATTCTTTATACTGGGATACTTTTAACCACTATGAAAGGTCAGCATTCATTGTATGTATTAATGCTAAACTTTCTCTTCAAGAGCTACAACCATTACACCTAGATTATTTGTCAAACATTTCTCTGAAATAACTTCTTTACTACCTCTTTTCCTTAAAGGCTAACACTAAAAAGTTCGTACTCTGTTTCTAGCATATTAACATCACACATTAAATCCTAAATCATCCCTCATACTGTAATACCTCACACTAGGATACTCATCTGGAGCCCAAACTTATCATTCAATACTAAATATGTATACCATACAACTCCTCATCACTACTCAAACTTATAATTATTAAATCATAGCCTAGATAACGCTAGCCCTATGAGAATCAAACCTTAACTTAGTCAAATCTCAACCATCCTCTCTAAAAGATTCAATCCTATGCACAACCTACCATAATCAACCACATCATAATATAAGTCTTCTAACCATCAACCTCTTATCCTAATCACACTACCATGAAACCAAAACTAACTTATTACTCCTTAGTCAAAAGATAAGGACATACCATCCCATTACTCCAAAATAATCACATAACAATATCACTACCTACCTTAATTAACAATTATGCCCTACTCTAATTTCTACATTTGCAACTTCACAATTCTAGATCTCCAATTATTCTACCACAACATGCTAACCTGACTACACCTCTAGTGTCTACCACAAAACAAGTCTCCTCTACCACTACTAATTCTATTACTACTACTATTCCCTCCAACTAACACAACTCACCACCAAACAAGAATTAGGGTTGCAGTTGAATTATAAGGACAACTGGAGTCTGAGGAGTCTAGTTTGACTAAGCTTGGCTTCTGTCTTAATGGGCTAGCTGCTTTCGACTAGCTTGACGGGCATAATCCAAAAGGCATAGAATACAAGTTAAAAAGAGTTTATCAGAGTTAAACTTCGTAGCACGATCTAAGACTTGAACAAAGGGAACTTTCCTAATCTCTCAGTAGACTCTCAGTTATAGGCATTCTACAGTTCATATCCATAGCTAAGACTCTACCTAACATTCACTTCTATACATCCTAGGACATTTGAAACTAAATCTATGATACCAAGTTTTGCATGCCCCGAAGTTACACCCTAGGATAAACCAACATACTTAGCCATTAAGTTGCTTCAATAGCCTTGGATGGACCCTTGTCTTAATGCTCAGGCATAACTCTTTCTGTAGCGAAAGAAAATTACCTAATATGACTATAATAATATAGTGGACCATCTCACATCAATCAAATGATATACATATAAAGGAATGATGAAAACTCAAATCCAATAAACAATACATCACAATCTAAAAGCCTACAGTTATTAGTATAAGATTATTAAATAGTCTCCAAATAAGAAATAAATGAACAAAAATAAAGCTACATTTCTACTCAAACTACAAGGGTAAATAGAAATCCAACACCATGGGCCCATGAAACAAGTAAGGACTCACCAAATTTTAACTCCCAAAATATGGATGAATCAACCTTAATCATCCTGACGGCTGGAAAGATCCCAATGTGTGAAAGATATGTAGCACAAAAGCATGCGATCAACACATCGAATATATTAAGTATGCAGGAAGTTAGCTTGAAAAAGAAATATCAATATGCTCAACAATAATATATAAAACATGAACTTGACAAAGCAATGCATGAAGAACTCTAACCCTGACTTTTAACATAGAGAAGCAGTAATTTGCAATAATATCATTTACTAATAAACTTCAATCCTCTAATATGCTGGCATAAGTTGACTAACCACTATTATGCCGACATACCATATACATAACACTACAGTTCTGATACCTCATATTAAATAGATAAATGTGTGTTAAAATATAAACATATTTAAAGATAAACTTCAAAATTCATCATAAAGTATGAACTCATAACTAGAGTAAAATATATAATTCTTTCAATTGTGAAATGGAATGTCTGCCTTTGAACCGCCAACCTCAACATGCAGAAGAAAACCTTGCATTTTATAATAAAGAACTTCGGATTTTCCAATATAAGGGAAAGACTCAAAAATCATCTTCAAGCATCATTAACTTTAATAAGATCAAGAAACCTACTTCATTTCACTAGGTTGTCGTGCTTCGTATTCTCAGGTACCTTCAGGGAACTCAGTTTTAAATCCTTTTGTTTCCCTCTAGGTCCTCATTAGAGTTGTGTGCTTACTATGATGTAGATTGAGCTGGTGATCCTACAAATCATAAGTCGACTACTAGATTTTGTATTTTCTTTGGTGAATCACTTATTTTGTAGAAGAGCAAGAAACAAGATGTCATTTCTAGGTCTTCTATAGAAGCTGAGTATCACGCCATAGCCTCGATTACTTGTGAGATTGTTTGGTTACGTTGGTTGCTTACTGATATGGGTATCTATCTTTTTTACCCTACTTTGCTACATTGTGATAATTAGAGTGCTATTCAGATGGATCGTAATACATTATTTCATGAGCAAACCAAGCATATCGAGATTGATTGTCATGTCACTCGCCACCACCTACAGATCGGCACCATCACTTTGCCCTTTATTCCTCTGTTTATGAAAGCATACTCGACTTCGTGCTTCAGTTTCTTGTCTGACAAAGCCTCAATGCTTATCGCGATAACATTGTGAGTTTGAGAGGGGATATTAGCATATATTAGGTTTTAGGGTTATTTTAGTCTTTTCCATTTTATCTTGTAACCTAGCTATATAAACTACTCTTGTGTATTTGTCTAATAATCCATCTAATGAGAAGGCTTTATACTTCTTTATTTTAACATGTTGTTTAGTATTTTTTTCATTCACTTAAACTTGTTTATCGTTCTTATATTCTTGATCTTTACTATTTTAATAGTTCACGACCATATAATAAATTCATATTCTCATTTGTGGAATTGAGAGAGGAATCCTGAGTTAGAATGAAGAATATAAGGGATAATTTTTTCATCAGTAACCCAAGGAACTGATTTACAGCTAGAATAAAAATATGCCAGAATTCAGAATGAAGAATATAAGGGATAATTTTTTTCATCAATAACCCAAGGAACTGATTTGCAGCTAGAATAAAAATATGCCTAGATTATCTTACTTGGATATAAAATCGGAGTAGCA
>JBDJHY010881039.1:0-14907 GCA_039654485.1 Withania somnifera
CACGATAAGCATCACATCATGATGCCCATCATGATGGAACTCCCTGCTATCTAGAGTCTCATCACGATAAGCATCACGTTGTGATACCTATAGTGATGGAACTCCCAGCTATCTAGAGTCTCAATACAATAAGCATCATATCGTGATGCCCATCATTATGGAACTCACATCTATCCAAAGTTTCATCACAATAAGCATCACGTCGTGATGCCAATTATGATGGAACTATGGCACTCAGTGGAAGATCTCAATGTGCATCATGATGTGATAGCCATTGTGATCTACCGTACTTTTATTTTAACATAATTTACATCCTATATCGTACTTTTAGGCCTCCATATCTTAATTTTTCTAAAAACATAAAAAAATAGATTAAAAGACATAAATAAAGTTAAAATTACATATAAATCATGAGTTGTCTCCTGATAGGATAGCACCTTATTTAACGTCATGGCACGACCAATATTAGGGAAAACGTTGTTATCCCTCTGGCCGTTAATAAAAAATATTTGGTTCGACTCGTAATCTTGAAGATCAAAAGCTCTATGCTTTGTAACAGTCACAACTTTGAATGGCCCCACCTAATTGGAGCCTAATTTCATGGAAACAACCTCAATCGTGAATTGAATAGCAGCACTTGTTGTCCCAGCTCAAAGGATCTTTCAACCAATCTTTTATCATACCATTTCTTTGTTTATTCCTTGTATAGTTTGGCAATTTCATAGGCATTGGTCCTGAACTCCTCAAGCTTATGTAGCTGCGACATCCTCTTCTCAGTAGCTGCCTTGAAGTCTAAATTTAACCTCTTTATAGCCCAATATGCTTGATGCTCTAATTCTACGAGCAAGTGACATGATTTTCCAAAGACCAACTAATATGGTGAAGTGTCGATAGGAGTTTGTATGCCCAAAGGGCATCATCAAGCTTCTCAGCCCAATCCTTCCTCTGTGCATTGACTTTATTTTGGAGAACTTGCTTGATGTTCCTATTTGATACCTCCACTTACCCACTAGTTTGGGGGTGATAGGCACTGGCTACCTTGTGTATCACCCCGTATTTACTCAGCAAATGTTTAAACCATGCATTCCTAAAATATGACCCACCATTACTAATTATTTCCCATGGAGTGCCAAAAATACTGAAGATCTATTTTTTCACGAACTTTAGTAACACTGTCGTGTCATTTGTGGGTGGTGTAGCTTCTTCCACCAATTTTTATACGTAGTCAACCACTATGAGAATGTACTTGTTCCCATAAGATGGAGGAAAGACCCTATGAATCAATACCCCAAACATTAAAGATCTCAATTTCAAAGATGTTATTGGCATCTTATGATGTCTTGACCCTGTCCTCTAATATAAGTCACATTTCATCATAAAAACATTAGCATCCTTAAATAATAAAGGCCAAAAAAACCCGACTGAAGTGCCTTGTGTGCGGTACGTTCCCCTCCATGATATACCCTATAAGGCAAAGCATGGAATTTGTTAAGAATATCATTCATCTTAAACTCAGGAACACACCCGATAAGCTGGTCTGGGCCTTGCTTATACAAGAATGGCTCATCCCAGAAATAGAACTTACAATCATGACTCAGTCTCTTTTTCTGCTGACTTGTGGCTCCATCTGGAAAACCCCATTCACCAATACATTTACTATATCCACATGCCATGGAAACTGTTGTATTGATAAGTCCATCAATTGTTCATCTGGGAATTCTTCTCTGATTTGCCTTTGCTCCTCAATGTGCGCATAATTCTCCAGCCTAAGTAGTTGATCAACCACCTGATTTTCACAACCTTTATGATTACAAATCTAAATATAAAATTCATAAAGCAACAGGATCTACCTAATCAACCACGGTTTTGCATCCTTCTTGTTGAATAAATACCAAATCACTACATGATCGGTATACACTATCTTTAGCCCCTACTAGGTTGGCATTAAATTTGTCGAATAGATAAGCCAAAGCTAGCATCTCCTTCTCAATGAATATATAGTTAACCTGAGTGGCATCAAGATCCTTGCTAGCATAATATATGGAGTGGAATATTTTATCCTTTGTCTATCCCAATACTTCTCCCACAATAGTATTGCTTGCATCGCACATTAATTCAAAAGGCAACTCCCATTTGGGAGAAACAAGTATAGGAGCCTCAGTCAAAGTTTTCTTTTGATGGTCAAAGTCTTTCAAACATTCAACAGAGAATTCAAAATTTGCATCTTTTTTGAGT
The DNA here is from genome assembly GCA_039654485.1 of Withania somnifera. Classification (NCBI taxonomy): domain Eukaryota; kingdom Viridiplantae; phylum Streptophyta; class Magnoliopsida; order Solanales; family Solanaceae; genus Withania; species Withania somnifera. The sequence goes on from JBDJHY010881039.1 coordinate 2,236, forward strand.
AATCTACATAAAGGTTGAGATATCATTGAGAAGTCGTAGGTAAATCTCCTATAGAACCCTACATACCCCCTAAAACTCCTCACCCCTCTCACTATGACAGGGTGTGGTAATTCCAAAATCACATCAGCCTTGACTTTGTCAACTTAACCCACTTGGACACCTTGTTACCAAGGACATTGCCTTATTTCACAAAGAAGTGACATTTCTCCTAATTCAGCACCAAGTCTATCAAGCATCTAATACATGAAGGGAATGGGATAATGAGCCTTGCGAGTTTCCTCATTGAGCTTATGATGGTCCATGCAAGTTCTCTAGCCAGATACTGTATGAATAAAAACCAACATATTTTTTTCATTAGTCACAATGGTCATGCCTCCTTTTTTGGGGGCACACTGTACTGGACTCACAGATTTGCTGTTCGATATGGGGAAAACAAGTCATGTGTCTAGCAATTTGATCACTTCTTTCCACACCACCTCTTTCATTAGTGGATTTAGTCTCTATTGCTGTTGTACCCCTTGTTTATAGTTATCCTCCATCAGAATTTTGTGCATATAGAATGCAGGGATGATGCCCTGAATATCAGATATTTTCCATCAAATCTCTTGCTTGCTTTTCTTTAAAACTTCTAGAGCTTCAACAACTTGTGTCCGGATAATTCGGCAACAAGTATAACTGGCAGAGTCTCATCTTCTCCCAAGAAAGCATACTTCAGATGGATGGGTAAGACTTCTAACTCTAACTTTGGAGCTTCTTCAACTGACGACTTTGGAGGAGTCCCAAGTGGCCTACTTTGGAGCCTTTTCAACCGAAGGCTTTGGAGGAGAGCCAAATGGCCTATTTAGTGGATCATACTCTTTTTTCTTTCAATAAACACTAGAAAGATCTAATATCTGAATCATCATGTAGCCTTCAATATCTCCTTTAATTTCTTGACCCGTAATTACCCTTACTAGCGGATCACTAACAACCAATACTGGCACTTTATTATCTGCTTCAAACACTGTGATTACCGATAACTCCTCATATATTGTAGTTAGATTTAGGTCCTTGAAAACATCAAACACTTCTATATTTTCATGTGCCCTCAAAGTTAGTCGCCCCGATGCCACAAAACTCAATGCATGACTAGTGGACATAAATGGATTCCCAAAAATAAATGGGACTTTTTGATGTAGCTCAAAATCCAAAATAATAAAGTCCATAGTAAATATCAATGATCCACCTGTATAAGCACATCATCTATCATACCAAGAGGTCTGACCAAAGATCGATTAGCCAACTATAAAATGATTGTGGTGGGTCTTGGAATGTCCAAATCTATTTTCTTAAAATAACACATCGAGATAAGATCTATACCTGTACCCAAATCACATAACCCTCTAATATTGAGATCCTAGCTAATAGTAATCTGAATGGTGAAATTGCCTAGATTTTTTTGCTTTATGGGTAATCTATTTTGAATGCGTGATGTGCACTCTTAAGTAAGATCCATTGTGGCATGTTCATTGAAAAGATATTTGTTAGCCATGATGTCTTTCACATACTTGGCATACTTGGGGATTCCCTGCAATACATCAATAAAAGGCAAGTTAATATGACTTGCCCCAAAAATTCTTTAAACTTTTGGAATTCCTCTTCTTTTTTATATTTTTTTCAATCATTGAGGAAATAGTGGTGTAGGTCTCATAATAGCTTCTGCACCCCCATACTTAGAGTCTTTTTCCTTGTCACTATCTACATTATCATTGTAGCTTTCTGTTTTTTGCTTAATTGACTTGCTTTTTGAGGCACTAACGCATGCAACTACAACCCGCTTCTCATTGTAACTGCATTTACTTGTCTTGCATTTTGGTCTATGTTGCTTGGAAGACCCCTTTGGGCTTTGTATTTTTTTACACAACCATTTTCCCCATTTTCCTCTCCAGTTGTTATGAGCCATTTATTGATATTTTAGGTCTGCTTCTAGCCTTGTTCTGTACTGTTACCAAGCTGCATATTTGTGAAGTACCATAATTCTACTAAGTGAACTTGGGTCCCTGCTGCTGATTTTACTGATGGTTTGTATACTAACCTGGACCCTGTTGATGTGGTTGATTCTTATTTTCATCCCAAGAGATGTTTGGGTGGTTTTTCCAGCTTGAGTTGTAAGTATAACATAATATTATTTTCCTGCAATTCTCTTTGCATTCCCCATGAAGTTAGTTAAATCAAGATTGGCCCCGTATAGGTCAAACACTTGATCGACTCTACCACATGTCTCACACCAATTCACAACCTAATATTGGACTGTATTCACTGCAGTATGTTGTTGTTGCTGTCCGAAAGCTTTTGCATGCATGTTTTGAAGGGATGAAATATGTGTTGATAGTGCTGTAACCACATTTAATTCCATAACCTATGTAATATTTTTCTTACCATTGTTTCTTGATACATCTCTATTCCAATCCGAATTACCTGTGGTAATCCTATTCAATAAAGTGTACATCTCTTCATATGTTTCCTCCAAGGCCTGTCCCCCTGTTGCTGAATCTAGAAATATTTTGGAGTTACATTCCAGTGCCTCTATAAAGGTATGTAACAACAATTCATTAGATTGCTGATGATGAGGGAAATTTCTAAGAAATTCCATAAACTTCTTCCAAGCTTGGTAGATATTTTTTCCAATATTTTTTCTAAAGCTTAGGATTTCACTACTCGGCCTTGTTGTCTTCCTAGATGGAAAGAAACAAATTAGGAACATCCTTCCTAAGTCCTCCCATGTAAAAATAGAGTTGGGCGGTTCTGCAACAAGCCACCGCTTTGCATCACCAAACAAAGAGAATGGAAATAGAGTGAGTCTCACATAATCTGGTGAAACTCCCTCTAGAATATAAGTGTCACTGATCTCAAGGAAGTTTTGAATGTGTTGCTTCTATAACTGTCCTTGGTATGTTGATCATGGGGGGTGTTTCTGGTATGGTTTGTTTTGTTTAAATTCAGTTTTTATGTTGTATTTTTTATTTTTATTTGTTATGTAATTTTTATTTTTATTTGTCTATTTTAATTTTTATATTTTCTTTTAGGATTTCATAGTTTTTCTTGTCGGCTCTTTTCTAAGGATAGTCCCCTTGATTCAAAGTAGAGTAAATATTTATGTTATTTTTATTTTTTTTAGTCATAGAATAAATGAATTTTCCCGATGATGGATGATGAACAAGGGAAATCAGTCATAGATAGGAATAAAATAGGTGGAAACCTGCAATGTTTGCAGTATCTAAGTACTATAGGTAGTGTCTCTAACTTTGGAAGAACAAACAACTTTGAACTACAACTAAGCGCAATGAGTAGGATATCTGTATAGATATACACATGATATAACTCTTAACAATAATTTAAATGTGGCTTAATAATGAAATACCATTCAATTTTGGCTTAATTGAAACTTAACCTTTGTGTACTACTAGTTGAAACAATATGCCAAGTAAGGTGAGATTCTTGCATCTTCCATGTTTTGAATCTTATTCTAGAACTTTCCTTGTATATTATTGAATTGAAATAAAAAGTATTGGTTTGACTAGAAAATAATAAAGGAACTTGTTGATATGTTTTGTAAAAATGTTAGCCTATTCAAATATAATATCACTAGTCAACCCTTTGAGCACGTTGCCTGTTCTTTGGTAGAAGTAATGTTGCCTTAATCCTTTTTATTGAATCCCTATTTTTTCACCCTACTTCCTTTAGCACTGGTACATAAAATGTGAATGGAATTGTAATATTAATAAATGAAAAGGAGAAAAAGGGGTACCAATGACCTTAATATGGTAGGCAGACCCTCTTGGATAGAATGCCTACACACCAATAAAATCCAGTTAGAAAAAAAGTGATAAGAAAACAAAGAAAAGGAGAAAGTTCTCAAAATAAAAATAATTGAGAAAGGTATTCTTGAAAAAAAAATAATGAGTTGGTTAGTGAGAAAAAGATCTGAGAAAGGCTAAGAAACATAAAATGAAGGATTAATGATTGTTGAAGAGTAAAAAAGTTGATGTTCTTAGGGAAGTGTATGTCACTATTATATAGTTTTCCTACCCATCCCTTAGCCTACATTACAACCCATTAAAGTCATATTTGATTCTAGTCAAGCATGCTTAATTAGTGGAGATATATATAATGGGTAAGCATATAGTACTTTGTGCATGCATGTGAATTCTTTGAGAGTGTGAGAGTTGTTCACAATTGCTAAAATTCCTTAAACGATATTCAATTCTATTGAATTGATAGGTGTGTGGACTATTTTTCTTGTAAGGGCACAATGGGGGAGTCATGGTGTACATAATTGATTTGTTTCATTAAAGTGTCAAGTTGGCCTACAAATCCTAATTGTGTAATGTAGTAGTGTGTGTTCTTTTCCTAGGGATCTATTTTGTTGTTGTTTTGGTTAATGATTTGACGTCTTTAAAATTTCAATTAAATTGTTAGAACATAATTGATGTATCATGTGAATTTAGTCATTTCCTTATAGGTTAGTTTTGTAATGTCTAAATGATTGTTTGAGGAAGAACAAAGTCTAAGTGTGGGGTGGTGATTTTGGGCATATTTATATGCCTCAATGCCATTAAAGTCCCATGTTTAAACTTGGTTTTGATAACAATTACATGTTTTTGAGTGTCTTATTACTAGATTGTGTATAGCATTACTAACCAATATGATTAGTCTATTTCAGGTGTATTTGGAGCCTTAAGAAATGTATATCAAGAAGAAGTTGAAGTCAGAATGAGCAGGGATGAATTATAGAAAATTTAGGTTGATCACCATAGGGATCACGACGTGATGGCTAGCCTATCACTATTGGGATCACCCCGTGATCCCCTAATTTTTTTGCTGGAATTGCTGCTAACATACAGATTAAGTTAGGGGAAAATGTTATTTTCTTGGGTGACTATACCCTTAAGGAGGCATTATTGGGAGTATTGACGCACTTAGGAGATAAAACAACATGTGAAGAAGATATTCACCAACCTAGGGTTACTTTCTATTGCTCAATCCTTGTACTTTTTATTTTAGAGATGCTATTTTATGGACTGAGTATGACTATTCTTGCCTAAATACCCTTGTTCTGGGTTATGGCTAACACATGATTTACGATATTGGTTGAACGTAAACTATTGACTATTTCTCATGTTAATTTTTCCATATTAATATGTTCTAATTGATTAACCACTATTAGAATACATATATAAACCTGAAAGTACCCCAATTTGGGAGTCTAACGAGTGGAATAGGAGTGTAAGGAGTGAGATCATGTTTGTTGAATCAAAAATTAAAATAATGAATATGATTTGTAATTAAGACAATATCTTGTACTTAGTTGACTTACTTGGTCAAATAGGGAAGACATCTATAATGCTTTTATATTAATTCATTACAACAAAAGTCAATCGAAGTAGTTGCGGGAATTACATAAATAGTGATTAGAGGACTATAAATCCCTAAGGCATAACTTCAACCTCAAAATCAACAATCAGAGAAATAAATGTTTTTTAAGGAAGACTGAGATCTTATTTGAATATGTGCAATGCCATAACCCTGGAATTGTCTTATATTGATGACATTTGTTTCTTCCCAAGTCTCATTTAGTTTTTCTTAGTTAAAGTTAGAATAGTATAAAATCCAAATTCTTCTATCGTGAAATACAATTATACAAATATTTAATTTCCTATAAGAGTTATTTACGGGTTCGATATCCGGCTTAAAAGAGCCACTATATTACTAGTGAGACCATGTACACTTGCTTGTGTGCTTGGAAGCCAACAACAGGTGTCATGCATGTCTACCCTAATTTATACACCTATTTTCGACTTACATACAATCACGACCCATGAGGGAGTACAAGTCACATGTACTTGATGCATGACAATAACAACCTCAATGCCTGGCAGAAACCTCAGGCTATAAATCTATACTTGGCCGAAACCTCAAGATCAATACTTGGCAAAAAACTCAGGTTAAATCATCACCTACCAGAAACCTCAGTTCTGAATGTCTGAATTACCTCAACAACATGTGTCCGACAGAAACCTCAGATGCCTACATATTAATTAATCACCACAATTCATTTTGTATTCACAAATAATAATAGATAAGCACATATTAATGCAAGCATAGAGAGTGGCACCAAATCAATTCATAAAAAGGAAATTAATTCATCATGGAGATAAACAATCGTCAAGTCACTTATCAATCTAGCATCTACAGGGCTTCTCAAAATGATTCATATCAAATTAGTTAGTTATTAAAAGGTAATTTCCAATATAATTCTAGCCCATCATCATCGAATCAAGTCAATGTGTTTCAACCAAACTAAATAATAAGTTACAATCACGAGTCACGAAATCACATTATAAAATAATTCCTTATTTTAAGCCTAACATGCTTGACACTAGCACCGGGTGGGTGTCGTAATTTAACCCACACATGCACCCCCATTGTACCCATTATTCCCAAAGATAATAAATTTAACAATCATTTCAATCACTTCAATACTTTTTTCAAAGAACAGAACACTCAAGTCAAAGTATTTCTCTTCCAAAGTACCTCTGAATTCTCCCAATCTTTTCAGATACAAATTCTACATAAGAAAAAGACATTATCAACACCAATATTGCCATACTTTAAAATCGAATCTAAAAACTTAACTTAAAAAGTCAAACCTAAGCCCTAAGAAAAAAACTAGAATTTTTTTTCAAATCATGTTACCCAGGTCAAATGATTTAGTAATTTCTCAAGAGGGGATGAATCGAGAGAAATTTGAATCAGAGCTCTGGAATTTCATTCATCTTTTCCCCACCTAGAAGGAAGCGAGCCTCGCCAAAAGACGCCAATGTCTAAGCCCACAGTAAAATTTCCAAATATGAAAAATCAAAATAAATGAAGTTAAAATCGACCTTGAAATTATAAAATTATCAAAGATTAACTTAACCGGAGAAACCTCAAACTTTTAAGCTTATACACAGTTTAAAATAACAAAATAGTTGATAAATCAATGAATTTATGATAAAATCAGCTTACCCATATAGCATAAGGATCCTAAATAAGAAATTTCATCAAAAAGTAAGTCTTAATTGATAAAACCCCAAATTTCTACAATAATTTTACGGATGAAGAAAGAATTGCAGCTGGAGAAATCATGGAAGAATGCCAAAAAGAGTATTGGATACTACCCCTTATTAAAACGAGAAGAGTACCTCAGGAATCACTCAATGTCGAGCTATATATCTCAAATTATGCTAAAAATGCCAAATAAATATTGTCTGAGATTTAAATACACACATAAAAGCACCAGAAATTTCTCTATCGTCCACTTAATTTTTGCTAAAAAGACCATAACTTTGCCATGAGATAGCACAATGACCCAAATATTTTTGTGTTAGTTCTGAAATTTCAATACGGATCTATTGGTACCATTTACACATCAAAATGAGTTTATTTCATTCAAGTGATACTACTAAAACTCCACAGCCAAAAAATTCAAGCTCCGAACGAGTACTCAAAACTCATCCCAAAGCCTCGGGAACTGAACCAAACCTTCAAGTAGATGAAAGACAATATTTTGAAGCTAATGGAATTTTCAAAATGCCATTTTAAGCTTGCTGCCACCAAATTTTGACTTTGGTCAACTTTTTTATGCTTCCAATATTTAAAACTCCAAATTCTTTCAAATTTATATAAGTTCCATGTGTCACAACCTGATTTCACTGATCATGATGGCACCTATAATACCACCAGTAGGTGTCATCATGATTCTCAAAATTAGGTCATGACAAATTGATATCAGAGCCTAAGTTTTTCGGTGTTAGTGTACAGAACCAATGTCTAGTAGATTCTTGCGAATTGGTATGGTGATGTCATTGCTTATCTTTGAGAGGCTATAGTGATATTTAGGAAAATTGACTCTTTCTTTTGAATACTGTATCGTGCGTACATCCTTTATAGTTTCTTGACAATTCTCACTATGTGAAAAACAGATATCCTATGTCTAGAATTGATGACTTGTTTGATCAACTTCAGGGAGAAGAAGTTTTCTCTAAAATTAATTTGAGGTCCAGTTACCATCAGTTGCGAATTTGGACAGATATACCCAAGATAGAGTTCAGGACCCGTTATGGTCATTATGAATTTCTATTTATGTCCTTTGGGTTAACCAATGCTCCAGTAGCTTTTATGATCTAATGCATAGGGTGCTTAAACCCTACTTGGACTCATTTGTGATTGTGTTTATCGATGACATCTTGGTGTATTCACAAAGCATATCCAATCATGATCAGCACTTGAGGTTTTGATCCTCCAAACACAAAGGGAATATAAGCTTTATGCCAAGTTCTCAAATTGTGAGTTTTTCTTGGAGCCCATTTTATTTTTAGGAGATGTAGTGTCCAAGGATGGAATTAAAGTTGATCCAGCAAATATTCAGGAGGTGCGTGGTCGAGACCGACATTTGTTTATGAGATTTAAATTTTTATTGGTTTGGTTATGTATTATCGGCGTCCTGTTGAAGAGTTTTCATCAAATGTAGAGCCTTTGACCAAATTAACTAGGAAGGATGTTCCATTTCAATGGTCTGATGATTGTGAGTTGATCTTTTTGAAGCTCAAGGACTTTTTGACTTCAGTGCTAATTTTGACTTTGCTAGTAGAGGGTCAAGGATTCTCCTTGTATTGTGATACTTTTGGTATTGGTTTGGGTTGTGTTCTGATGCAATAGGTTTGAGTTATTGGAAATGCTTCAAGGAAGCTGAAGGTTCATGAGCGTAACTACCCCACTCATGACTTAGAGTTGGCGGTGGTAGTGTTTGCGCTTAAGATCTGGAGGCATTATTTGTATGGGGTCCAGTATGAGATCTTTACTGACCATCGCAGTCTTCAGTACATTATGATTAAGAGGGAGTTAAATTCTATAAAGTGAAGGTGGATTGAGCTGAAAGAAAATGACATTTCATTCTCTATCATCTGGACAAGGCAAATATTTTAGCGGATGCCTTGATCCGGAAAGCATTCAGTATGGGTAGCCTAGCATCCATGCTAGTTTTTGAGAAGCCATTAGCAGTGGAAGTTTAATAGTTGGCTAATAGGTTGGTTAGGCTTGATCTGTCAGATCCCACATACATGTTAGCATTTGTTGAGGCTAGATATTCCTTGATAGATCAGATTCGGCAGCATCAGTTTAAGGATAAACAGTTTGTTGATCTTCATAATCAGGTGTTAGTTGGAGATGCCGACAAGTCTTCTATTAACTCAGATGGTGTGCTTTAGTTTGATGGTCGCATTTGTGTATCTCAAATTGGTGAGTTAGTACAGTTGATCTTGTGTGACGCTTACAGGTCCAGGTATTTTATTCATCTTGGTGCAGCCAAGATGTATCGTGATTTGTAATAGTTATATTGGTGGAGTGGGATGAAGCGGGATAATATTGAGTATGTGTCTAAGTGTTTAAACTGTCAGCATGTTAATTATTAGCATCGGCGACCAGGTGGTTTGATTTAGAGACTCTCTTTTCCATCTTGGAAGTGGGAGCAAGTGACTATGGATTTTGTTTCTAGGTTGCTGCGTACTAGAAGAGGTTTTGATATGGTCTGGGTCATTTTTAACGGACTGACTAAGTTAGCACATTTGATTCCTACTCACTTTTACTACAATATTGAGCATTTGTCTAAAATCTACATTTGTGAGGTGGTTAGATTGGATAGTGTTCCTATATATATCATTTCTAATAGAGTCACCTAGTTTTCATCACAATTTTGGAGGTTTGTTCAGTGAGATTTGGGTACCGAGGTTTATTTAAACTCAATATTTCATCTGCAGACTAATGGTCAGTTTGAGCAGACCATTCAGGTGTTGGAGGACATGTTAAGGGCTTGTGTGATAGACCTTGGTGGTTCTTGGGATCAGCATCTACCATCGGCTGAGTTCGTTTACAATAATAGCTATCATTCCAGCATTAAGATGGCACCATTTGAGGCCTTGTATGGTAGGCGGTGTATCGCCTATTTGTTGGTTTGATGGTTTCGAGGCCAAAGTCCTGTCTATAGACTTGATATGTGATTTACTTGATCAAGTTTGGTTGATTCAGAATAGATTAAGGATTACACAGAGTAGGTAGAAGAGCTATGTTGATCGTAGGCTTTATGCCTTAGATTTTGGGTTGCTGATAGAGTGTTTCTGCGGGTATCTCCTATACACAGTGTAATGAGATTTGGTAGATGGGGCAAGCTTAATCCCAGGTATATTGGGCCAGGAAAGAGTTGGTGATATTTCCTATAAGTTGGTCTTACCTCCTATGCTTTCATCTATTTATATGATATTTCTTGTTTCGATGTTGCAACGCTATATTCCCAATGAGTCGCATGTCATTCTAGAGGATTCAGTGCAGCTGGATAAAAATTTGTCCTTTGTTGAGGAGCCTTTGAAATTTTTGTCTAAGGATGTTGAGGTTTAGGGAGATTCCAGTAGTTTGGGTGCAGTGGAGACACCGTCCAGTCGAGGAAGCGACTTGGGAGATCGAGAGTGAGATGCGGAAGCAATATTCACAGTTTTTTGAGACATTAGGTACTTTCTCTTCCTATTGTTTCATGCTTTTACTTGACATTTGGGGACAAAATTCCTCTTTGTATTGGATGTTATAATGAACCTCATGGTCATCATTTATGATAAATACTCAATGTTTTGTATTCTAGAGTGTTTCAGTAGTTGCCCCAAGTCATTTATGACTTTTTGGGATCGGTTGTTCGTATCCCTAGCAGCTCCATTGAGAAATATCTCAAATTTATTATTTTAGAGTCTAAAACTAAGTACTCATTGATCAAAGTCAACTTTCATTCAAGAAAAGCTCAGAATTAAATTCCAATAATTTTGTTAGCTCCGGAATGCCAAACAAAGTCAAGATTCACCTTAAGTTTGTGTTTTGGATTTTTCATTTAAAAATTTATGCCAATTTGTGGATTTTAGTTAAGTTTAAGGTCTAAAGTGGAGCTTAGGTGGTGTTTTGGTGTTCAAAGTGTCGGATCGGAATTCTAATGCTTTCATAAGCTCCAGAATTGTGATTTTAGGCTAGTAGAGGTGTTGATTTGTTTACCAGACTTGTCCTTGCTTTTTTGAGGTGTTAGTAGGAATTTCTTGAATTTTAGCCTAAGGGTTGACTTGGTCAACATTTATCCAAAACGATCTTGGATTCCGATTTCGTCTTTGTGGTTGAGTCCTGAATGTCTTTTTGAGTGTGTTTACATAGTTTTTTTGCGTAAAGTGGACTCCGAATGCATTTCGAGTGGTAATTTAGAGCATTTCCTTCTCCTAACACATCTGTCAAAACCTGCTACTAGTGTAGGATAATTACTCTTCATGTTCGCGAAAATGCATGTCACTATATTTTACAATCACAAGGCTAGCTCACACGATTGCGATGAAGCACTGTCCAGCAACCCTACGATCACATAGGTGATGCACGTGATTGCGATGAATGTTTTCTAGTACTATGCGATCGCGTAGTAGATTCATGCGATTGCAATAAATAAAATACCTGTCAATAATATAAAACCCCTACACGACCCCAACTTAGTATTTAAAAAAAACATTATGTTTCCTCCCGTATCTGAGAGAAAAACCCCTCCCAAACATCATTACTATGCGATTGCGATAAATAAAATACTTGTCAATAATATAAAACCCTTACACGAACTCAACTTATTATTTTTAAAAAAAATTATGTTTCCTCCCATATCTGAAAGAAAAACCCCTACCAAACATCATTTAAAGGCTGAGAAAAATCCCCTCATCGTTCTCTTCGATTTCTATGCGTTTTGGGTAAGTTCTTCTTTGTTTTAATTCTTAAACTTCTTGGTTTCCTCCATTAATGGCCCCAATTGATGAAGTTCATGAACTCATGCCATAATCCATATATTATTGCATAATTCTTTGTTTTTCGAGTATATTTTGCTTCTAGTATCATTAATACATCGAAATTGTATCGTTTAATCCATAAAAAATGCATGTTTGACCACGTTATAGTCAAATCTATCTGGGATGTTTTGGAGGCATTCCCTCACTCGAATTATGCTCAATTTTGAAGTATGGGTTCCTTGTAATGTTGGAAACCCCATGGAGAAGTTTATATTTAGTTCCGACAAGCGGACCTCACAGGCATGATTTAGCAATTTTAAGCCTAGTCTGAAACTTAGCAAAAATTATACTGTTAGACTCATATTAACATATACAATATTTTGATGCAATTTTCAAAGCATTTGGAGATCGTTTGATATCAGTCGGAGTGTTATTCGTAAACTTGTAGCACTTTATCATCGGATGATAGGTAGGCTCCGTAGGGCTATCTTTAGGCTTATAGCTTTAGTAGTTGTACTAAATAGAATCCGTGGTTGGGTAGCTAAGTAGATATAGTGATCCTTTACCATTCTTTTATCCATTTCCTAGTTGATTTATATTTTGGCATCCAATATTTACATGGTGCATGACTTAGGAGTTTTCTAGTGATACTAGTGTAAGGCATAGGAAATTGTTATTACATGATCATATGTTGATATATACTTGTTGATATGTTGTACATTCATGAAACGAGAGGTTGGGCCTATGGCTTCAATGAGAGTGCATTGAGGCTGGGTCAGTATCACCACACTATTAGTGAACCGCA
>JBDJHY010881256.1:0-14907 GCA_039654485.1 Withania somnifera
TTTTCCTTTGAGATGAAAACAGTGTAGCCTTCTTCATCTGTGCCCTCGGGTATTTCCTTCACGAATCTCACAGATGCAATGGCTCTTTCAAGTTCTCTATTATCATCCATCAAGTTGAACAGTAGATATGCCGAATAACTTGCCTTTAGAGTTAGTCGAATTGTGTCTATCTTTCCTCCAATGTCCAGCCAACAAACCCTCAGAAGCTCAGCTACTTCCACACTGCATGTGCATGTCATTATTAATACATCATCTTCTCTTTACATATATTTACAAGTTCAAATTGTGAATCCTATCTCTAATTTTTTTTAACTAAGGAGGGTGGGTGGGGGAAATACCCAGAGTTGCGATTGTGTTTCCAAGTCCAATACTGAGGATCGTCAGCCCATGCAATTGAAAGATCTCTTGCACCTATCCACGCAGTCTGATGATTAAAACTCATTAGTTAGAACAACACACAACAATAATAAATTCAGTATATTTTGTGAAGGATAAAATATACGCAATTTATACCACTATCTTAAATTGTTTTCAAAAAAAAAAATTCGGCTAGAACAACACGAGATGAAAAATACATAAAATCTTGATATTCTATGTATTCTTTTTCATTTCAATTTATTTGTTTGATTTTAACTTCACACGAAGTAGAAGATTTTTAAATTTTATATAATTTTAAATTAAACCACACAATATATACCAACATATTATTTAATCTTAAACACTTGTCATGTGTAAAATTAAAAAATAGCCTAAAAAGAAAAAGACACTCTTTCTTGTACACTCAATGGAACTTGTAAACAATCCTTCTATTGCTATATAATTAGTGGTCACATAAAATTCAAAAACCAAAAACATCACAAGAGAAAGTAAAAAGACTTGGGAAGAATTACTTACCATCTTCCTTCTATTGCTATATAAGATATGCTCTCAATGTATGAAAACCCTATGCTTGATATATATAGGGAAAGAGAAGGTTGTTGAGCTACCTAGTTAATAGTTTTTGCTTAGCAATTAAGCTAATATAGAGTAACAACCAATTAAGTCACACTTTGTAACAAGTGATGCTAGTTCACGTTGAAAACACACAATTACTCCGAGTGTTAAATTTTACAGCCTTTTGGTCTCCCATTCAACACTCCAAAAAAAAACAGAAAAAAAAAAAATAGACAAGAAATTAAGGGGAAGTTTGGTAGGAAGTGAAAAATTAAGTAGTTTTCTAAAAAAAGTTATTTATTTTGGTGAAAAGATAGTCTGATGCATTAAGTTTTTGCTATAGGTAAAATCAAAGAATAGCGGGAGCATAAAAGTCTATTCTACACTATTTTATTCTACATTTTCGCAAGAGGTCGTTTATTCTCTTCAATGACGGAGCTAAAAATTTCACAAGGGTTTACAAATTTTCTTCTCATTTATGTTAAGGATGTGCAAAATTAAATGTCTACTCATAATGCGCATGACCATCTTTCCCGATAAATGGCTTCTCCCACAATTCTCTTTTGTTTGGTAAGCAGGTAGAATAATCATTATCTCAAAATTTAAAAATATTTGCCTCCTAAATTTGGCATCAATTTTTACTTAAATATACCTTCTATTTCATCTTAAACATCTAAATAGAGGTTTACATAGGTTATTTTTATCTTTTTTTGCTGACATGACAAATTGAATGTGATACATCAATATTGAGCGCGTAAAAAGTTATTTTTTAATGAAAAAAGTACGTTTTTCCTTTTTCTTCGTTGATCGTTTGAAGGCAAGGTATCTAGAATCGGAAATCGAATGGAAAGGCGAGGTTTCTCCTTGCTGCCTACTTCACCTTCCATCACTATCCATCAAACCGCCACGAGACTAATTTTTGAAAATCTCACAAAAACATGAAAGAAATAAAAAGAAGTAATTTTTCAAAAATGCACATTTCAAGTAGTTAAACGTTAAATATGATTAATCTTATGTAACATAACCTGTACATTTATTTGTTTATTATGAAACGAAGGAGTTTAAATTAGTGTTGAGATTAATAAGTATTGATAAATTTCAAATATCATTCTTTAAAAAACTTATCAAATATGGGAATATGATTAAAAGAAATACTTTAATTCAAGTTTGGAAAAATATTTAGATCCTAGAAATAATTAATTTTACAAAAACTCATCGTTATCATAACCTATCTTTTGATATACCAAATTAAATTAACTAATTTGCTCAGCTTCTTAAGGAAAAGTCTTTAATTATACTCAAATAATAACAATGTATATAAAGACACTCATAATACATTCATCGAATTTATCTAAAAATTATTTGAGGATAATATTTACCATCCAAATATGGTTAAATACATTTTATTTAAGTTATTCAATTTAATTGACTATGTAACCGAAAAATTATTAAAGAAATTATACATAGATCATAAAACCAATATAATACGAATTAACTAAAGAGACATTAATACAAGATCCTAGACAAAACAAACAATACCTTAAAAGAACAAATTAAAATTCTATCTCGATATGATATAAGTAAATGTCGGAAAGGCAAAGCTAGCTAGTTGTCAATACCACAATCTCAAGGGATAAATATACAACGGATTGACGGAACGACCTTTGTCTATATAATACAAATCAACCAAAGAGACATTAATAAAAATAACAACGAGAGGGCTTTACACAAAACAAACAACACTTTGAGAGAACAAATCGAAATTCCATCGTGACTATTAGCATCATATATTATCATCGTATATCATATATCATATATATTATTAATTATTAAAAGTAGGAAGCTCCAAACTTTAAAGTAGAATTACCATTTTATCCATATATTAAATCAAAATGCTATAAAATATTCAATTAATTAAGTATTAAATAGCAAAAGTTTCAATAATATTATACAGAAAATTTATGATGGTTTAATTTCTTTAACATTTAATAAAATTAAATTCATTATGTAAGGTTTTCCTTAAGATAAATCCGTCAACTTTTGGAATGCACAGTTGTTAAACCAAATTAGCTAAGAGTCATTAACTATTCCTAATCAAATTCAATGAGGAGAATCCCACATTTTACACCATCAAAATCAAAGGAGAGAAGAGGCTAAAATTTCAAATAAAGAAAGGTGAAAACTATTTTACAATTTATGACTACTCTTGTCGGATTATGAGAATAAAGGGAGAAGAAGGTGTAGATGGTGGAGAAGAATTAGAGATTTAGATGCTGGATGGACTGATAATAACTTCTTCTTTGATTCAATTTATTTTAGATTTTAAAAGAAAGTGTTGGCATTTCGTATAATTGTAACCATCAATCTAAGATTTTGTAAAATAGTGTAACTATTACCAAAATTCAAATGAAACTGTTTCAAAGTCGATCGTCATGAGTTATGAACTGTTTTGCTATTGGTCTTGATTGCCAAATAATAGTTGGCTTCCGTAAATAAGGTTGTTCCTTTTTGTTAAAGTTTGTTTGTAGCTTATACGTGTAAAGTATTTTATAGTTTGCGACTTATAAGGAATGTAGTGGATATATCAGGAATGTTCATTTTCCTTTGTTACTTTGTATGCATTTTTCATCGATGTCCTTGCATAAATTTGGTTGAATGTATATGTCAATGATGAATAGCTCTGTGATATATATATTCATTTATTAAATCTTTTCGGCATTTCACAGTCCCTTGTGTTTGTTTGACAATATTGATATTCAAAGTTTAGAGCTCGAAGATAATTTGTAGGGTACATTTTTTTTATCATTAAAAGAGGAGGTATAATGATTTTATTTAGTTCTATTAAGAGCTAATAAAATCATAAGGAATATATAAGCAAGAGAAATTAAAAAGACAGTGGAATAACTTTAGTAATTAAGCATACAATGGAATAATCACGCTTAAGATTGTCGCTGGTATTGGAAGAAGCTAAATGCACTAAGGGATGTGATGATGCAATAATATACCGGAGGAGCTTACAAACAAATAATGGAGTATACTCAGTGTCTCAAAGTTACATTGCTATGTTGCGCACCTTGAATCGACTGCAGGAGGCAAACGTCATCTGGAGCTCTATAATGCTTCCTAAGCAAAAGGGTGATTCTCTGGTTGGCTTATCAGGACAGGTTGTTGACGAGGGAAAGACTACAGAAAATGCATATTCTATGTGGAGACTGTTGAATGTTGCTCATCTGATAGTGAAGAAGCTGAAACGAGCCAGCATTTGTTTGGCGAATTTGGATGGATTACTAATGTGAGGATCGTTCTATCTGAATGGGCTGACATTACAGTTCCAAGGGAAAATGCAACGCAGAGTCTATAGTGGATAAAGAGTAGAAGCTGGAAGCATCTCAAGAAGGAACTAGCAGTTGCTATGTGTGGAACTGTGGCATATTAAACTTGGCAGGCTAGGTGTTGTCTTTGTGTAGATGTAAAATAGGCACTTGCTGAAGTAATAGGCGGATGATAAGTCACAGAAAACCTTATCAAGCTCACGACGTGTAATGCTCCGTCTGGTATATGAGAACCACAATTATTACCTGCAAAACAGAGCCCAGGGTGGTCCCCAGGGTCGTTCTCCGATGCTTAAGTTAGTAAATAAGCAAATAAGAGAGTAAGAATATTGTGAGTAGTATTTTGAGCATGCCTGTTCTCCTGGCCTTACCTCCCCTTTTATAGATGCTATTATGCCCCTTAATGAGAGGATTCTATGTTTCCGTTTAACCTGGTGATGCAGTTAATTATGGCAGTTATAATCCTACCATAACTCCTCCATGCATTTCAGGTAGTGCTTTTAGTGCTTTCCATCTATATCCCTTCCTCATTTAGGAGTCCTTAATTACAGCAAATGTCAATTATTATAACCGTTATTTAAGTAGGCCTCTGCTGTTGGGCCCACCGCTTGGGCCTTCGCTTGGGCCATACCTCTACAGTTTTCAAACATCTCAATATGCATGTA
This sequence comes from Withania somnifera, assembly GCA_039654485.1. Classification (NCBI taxonomy): domain Eukaryota; kingdom Viridiplantae; phylum Streptophyta; class Magnoliopsida; order Solanales; family Solanaceae; genus Withania; species Withania somnifera. Next base: position 4,931 of record JBDJHY010881256.1, read on the forward strand.
TGATTTAACCAACAAGACTAGTTAAGAAGCAATTATAGAAGGTTTAATCTTAGACACACACATACCTAGATATTACTTCAAATTTTTTCATAATATATAATTCAAATTGAAGAGATGGTAGTAATTTAAGAAATGAAATAAAGTTTTTCCAATCAGAATTGAGGCAGAGATATTAAAAAAAGGAAACCTATTATAATAACTTCGAGGAAGAAAGGATCAAAGCAAGTTGTCCAAGTTGTTCTGAATCTAAACTCCTAAAATAAAATAATCACTCTTAATGCATATTTAGACAAAAATAACCTTATTCAACAGAGTTTAGAAATAATCAAGACTCAATAATACAAAAGATAAGACATGAGAGAGGACGAACACCTTTTCCTTAAGTTATACATAAAATATGAAGAGCTAAAACTTGTTTTCTAATATTAAATTTTTGTCGTTGTCACCTTTATCAGATTCTACTTAACTCGAATGTCTTCATTCTCATCAACTTGTGTTCATAATAAAAAGTATCCCCAAGAAATATAATAATAATAATAAAGTTATGGTCCAACTTCTACTTCTTGTTTCTTAGTCTACAAACGACAATTATTAGAATTATAAGAACACGTAATAGAAATAAAGACATGATTAACACTAGAAGAAAGTTGAGGGGTATTTTTAAAAAAAAATAAGGGGACAGGGATTAGAGAGATATAGATGTATTGTGTGAATGAGGTGACACTCTTTGATTGGGATGTGGTAGGCATTAACCAACAACCTCTAACTAAAATTGTATTTAACTATCACATGTCTTTTCACTTATGGAGTATTGAAATTTGAACTTGATCACTAGTGATTTGATGGGTTGTTTGTTATTTGTTATTAAATTACATAGCCTTGATTTATGGTGCGTAATTCAAGTCAGTTAAAGTGTCTGTATTTAATTTATTTGTATTTCACCGACAATTATCAGTAAGTAAGCATTAATAATTTTAAAATCTATTAGTTTGAATTGAATTAGGAATAAGAACAGCTTTAGGTGAACTAGTTGCAAAACATGTTTAAGTGGACGGAGTCATCCATGTCCCACCTAGTTAAAACCAAGATCGGAATGGCTTGGGTAGGCTGGATCGGGGGACCCAAAATGCCCCCATCCCGCCCTCATGAATTTTATTTTTAACTCGTAAGTTAATTGCAATTCTAATTTCACCTATAGATACTTATTAGCTTTATTTATTTTCACTATAATCTCTCTTATTCTCTATAATGATCTTCAAGGTCATGTTGTAATTTTTTATTTTTATTTTTTGCATCGTCTAATCCTCTACATAGCCTTTAGATGACTTGCAAGGATGAATTACATGATTTTCAAGGTAATTGGATGTGTTTGGGGGAAGTTTTTGGAAGATTGGAGCTTAGGAGTTTGACCAAAGTCAATATTTGAAGTTGACTAGGTCAAATTAGAGTTTGATGATGGCCTAGTTGGAGGGTTGGCATGGTTTTCGAGGCATTCGGATGTGCTTTTAACACTAGTTGAATTTTAAATTTTCTTAAATTTGGAGTGACTACAATCAATATTTGGTCAATAGAATCTTGAAATAGTGATTTAGAATTTCGATAGGTCTAAAATACATTTCTTGATGTTTTTGCATATTTGATTTGTTTGAGAGGTCTTGGATGAATTTCAAATAAAAAAAAATTGAAAAATTGTTGGTGCTAGTGTCTGGAGTCCTCAGGGGTTTGGGTGGTGTCCGCAGAGGTATGTGTGCCTCTACGATGGTCTGCATGCATTGTCAAGGGTCTAGGGTAGAGGTCTTCGCAGGATTGTGCTGGCCCGATGTCTGAGTCGAGTCTGACTCGCAATACAACTTTAGTTTTTATAATATTAATTTTAGAATTTTATTTTTTTCATCATTTTGATTTCTCGAGCACGGATTAAGATAATTTTTTATGTCATGTCCTTAATTTTGATAAGTTGTAAGTTTCTAGCCACTAATTTGGTAATTCCCCACTATTTTACCTTGGATTTAGGCTTAAATCAATGTTTGAAAATTTGAAATAAGGTTCTAGCCACTAATTTGGTAATTCCCCACTATATTATCTTGGATTTCGGCTTAAATCAATGTTTGAAAATTTGAAATTAGTGGTTTTCACCTCAAGGTTCTTCAGCCCATCTTTGGTAATTTGAGATCTGACTTGAGCTTTGTTTTTATCACGATCCGACCCTAGATTCTAGATGTAACCAATACTCGTAATCATAAGTGGTGTGAGCAAACCACTTGGTCTGACATGATATATGAATCATGTACTGAAAGATAACGTAGAAGCTAAAACATGAGATGAGCTTTTGTAATATAGTAAAATAAACTTATATTAACTGAGATTAAAGTTATTTGAAAAATTGATTAAAGGCTAACTATGAAGCTTCTACTAACATACTGAATACTGTTAGCCCGAATAAGACCTCAGGCTACTTATATGTAAATAAACCTATATTCTAGTATATCTACTATATTGTGCCTTTTGGAGAGATGAATGTCTCACCAACTTTTGAAGAGATAAAGCTTACTGTAGAGTCTGATCACACACCCGAAATACTCACAGTTCATTATGCTGTGCCAAAATACACGTCAATAAATGAAATGTATGGTATATAAAGTAACTAAGTTAAAACAATACTGATAGCTGAGCTAAACAACTGAGATATAAATATGCTATGACATGCAAGATCAAGAATTATATATATTGAATAATAAGATGAAAAATGTCTTAAGAACTGGATTACAACTGTAACTAAAAAGATAAATTCATAGGATAAATTGAGTGGCGGAAGCATAGTAACTGAGCAACTAAAACTGAGAAATAAGTAAATTCTATGCAAATCATTATAAAACATATTCTGAAAATTGGTGGCCTGATGCCATAAATTATTTGTAAATAAAATGCTAACTATCTAAATCATAAGCTACTATATAACTGAAAGTTTGTGCTTACTGAATAATAAATAATAAATGAACATACAAATAAAACACTGTAAAACTTTTCTTAAAGTTGAAGGTTTTATGCAAAATTATCTTTCTTGAAAATGCTAAGTTTTCTTTATTTAGAGAATTTCTCATAATCGAAATATATCATGAATTTATGATGTCCAACCTCTAGCTCGATTGGGAGAGATTCTCTATATCGTGCCAGAGTATAGAATGTGTATAAACTGTAGGTCCAAACTAACCTCTTAGGTTAGGCCGCTTGGGCTGAAAGGGGAGTCGTCTGACTTGCGGAGCGATCCTATCGTATGGTGGCGATGTGATTTTGGGGCATGTTTGTACAAACCCATATTATTTCAATAATAAATAGTCCTCTCAAAACTGTATATGATGATTTATTTTCATCTCTTTTGAAGAATTATCCAATTAATACCGATGGTCATTGACGAGTCATAGTTTTCGGCCACGGAATTTCATTGCCCTTCTTCAACCGTCATCATCACCTGCTGCTGCTGCTGCTGCCACTCCTTCATTGCTATCGGTTGTTGTTGACAGCTCGATGGCAAGTTCTTTTTCTATTTATCCTTTTTATGAAAAAATATACACTTGTAGGCGCGGTCTCTCACAGCCAAAGCCACCGACATAGAAAATTTCTCCACTATTTGGGAGAGCTGTCAAACCTAGGGTTCCACTAAAAAGTAAAAAAACTCTGGCCGACAAATTCTTCTTTCTAACTCCCTCTTGCGGTGACAAAATCAACACCGATCTTCTTCTTATTGACTTACTCACTTACTCGATGACCTTTAGTACGTTGGTATTTCTCCAACGACCACCAGCACTATGGTTAGTACAACACGACTTGTCGAGCACCGTCATTGTTTGGAGTTCAACACCTACTCGTTGGCCACTGACATTTGTTGTTTGTTCACTACTAGTCCATAGACTAGGACCACTGCGTTGGTTGACTTGATCTAGTTGCAGGTGCATTTCAGGGCCAGATTCTAACAACCAATTTCTGCAACAGAATTTGCTAGAATCCACCAACATGCCCAAGAAAATCAAGAAAACCACGTAACCTGGTGAATTATATTCCTTAGTCTCTTCTGTAGAATTTTGTTTCAACATTATTTTAAATTTTTTGTTTTGATTTTTCACTGTTGAAATATATTTTCCCCTATATCTCTAGATTGTATTGAATTTTTTTTCAATTACATTGTTAGATGAGTGAATTTAGTTCTTGCTTATTGTCAGTATTGTTCTATTTGTTTAGTTTTTTTTGTAGTTATCTTGTATTACTAATTTAGTAGTTGTCTGATTTTTGCATATTAGTTTCATCTCCGGTTATAGTTTATTATTTCTCGTATCTAGTGTTCTCTATTCATACTTTTTTCCAACCTGTGCTAGTATACCCTTGTATTACTAATTTAGTAGTTCTTGATTATCTTGTTGGTCTATCCTATTTTTACAATCGTTGACTAGTGATTTTGGTGTATGATAGTGCGATAGGGTCATGTCATATTAGTCGGGGTTGAGTTCAAGGACGTGGTCAGGGTGTGGGGGTTGAGGCCAGGTTTCGGGTTAGGGGTCAGAATGGGTAATTGAGATAAGGTTGCCTCTAAGTTGAGAGTAGGGTCATGGAACATAAGGAATTTACAAGAATAGTCTATAAAATAGTTAAGATTCTTAGGAAGTAGATGCTTAATATAGCATGTGTCCAAGAGACCAAATGGATAGGTACTATGGCACAGGATGTAGATGAGTATAACTTGTGGTACTCCAGAGGCATTAAGAATAGAAATGGGGTAGGAATCTTAGTGGATGAAAATCTTAGGGAGCATGTGATAGAGGTTTAGAGGGTCAACGATAGTATGATGTCGATTAAGTTGGTCATTAGAGGGTTTATGGTGAACATTATTAGTTCATAGGCGCTGCAGATGGGCTTGAATGAGAAGGAGAAAAAGAGCTTTTAGGAGGTCTTGGATGAGGTGGTAAGTGGTGTGCCTAATATTGAGAGGATTTTCATAGGAGGAGATTTTAATGGGCACATAAGTTGTTCTTCAAGTAGGAATATTGATGTGGCATGGAGGCTTTAGTGTCTAAGAGAGGAATGATGGGGGGAGCTTTACTATTGTATTTTTATAGAGCCTTTGGATTGGTTTTAGGGACTTCAAACTTTTTGGAGAAGCAGGAACATTTGGTTACCTTCCATAGTGCAGTCTGTCTAGGACTTATATTGACTTTTTTCTCATTGGGAAGAGGGATAATGGTCTTTGCAAATACTGTAAAGTTATTCCAAAGGAGAATCTTTCAACCCAATATTAGATTTTGGTCATGTATTTGGAGATCAAAAAGCAGAAGAAGAAGAAGATAGTTGTGGATGATTAATCCACGATCATATGGGAGTAGTTTGACTATGCCCAATGCATTGGAGATAGGAGAAAGTTGATGGATAGGGGGCATGGGGATGTAGCGGGGATGCTGATAGCATATGGTAAAAGACTGCCAATTGCATTACGAATACAATAAAGAGGTATTAGGTGTTGCAAGAGGTCGATCGGGTAGGTGTAGTGGGGACTGGTGCAGAATAACGAAGTTCAAGGGAAGGTGGAGGCTAAGAAGGTGGCTTACCTAAAAATTGGTTGAGAGTACGATCGAGGAAGAAAAGAAATTCAATAGGTAGGAGTATAAATAGTCAAGAAAGGAGGCTAAGTTAGCGGTTTTAGTGGCTAAAACAGCAGCATTCAAGCTCTTGTACACTGAACTAGAGGATAAAAGTGGGGATAAGAAATTATAAATGCTTTACAAGGAGAGGTAGAAGAGGGTCTGTGACCTTGATCAAGTGAAGTGCATCAAGGTCAAGGACGACAAAGTTTTGGTGGAGGTGGATCTTATTAGGAGGAGATGGAAGTCTTAGTTCCATAAGCTTTTGAATGAAGGAATAGATAATGACTTTATGCTTGGTGACTTGGAGAAATTAGAGATCTATCATGATTATGGTTATTATAGGCATATAACAGTTAATGAGGTTATGGGGGTTATTTGTAGAATGCCAAGGGGTAGATCGACTAAGCCAGATGAGATTCCAATGGAGTTTTGGAAGAGTTCAACACAGGCAGGTATAGAATGGCTAACCAGGTAATGTCATTTTTAGGACGGTGAATATGCCTGAAGCTTGGATATGGAGTACGATGATCTCTATGTACAAGAACAAGGGTGATATTCATAATTACAAAAACTATAGGGCATCAAGTTTCTAAGTCACATGATGAATATTTAGGAGAGGATGGTGTAGTGAGGTTGAGGAAGATTGTGACTATCTCCAACAATCAATTGGGTGTCATGCCAGGGTGCTCTACTACAGAAGCTATTCATCTTGTAAGGAGATTGGTGGAGCAGTATAGGGAGAGGAAAAATGACCTACACATGGTGCTCATTTATCAAGAGAAGACTTATGAAAAAATCCTCAGAGAGGTTCTTTAGAGGTACTTAAAGGCTATAGGTGTTCCGTTGGCATACACTAGGTCGATTAAGGACATGTACGACAGGGAAAAGTCCCGTGTTAGGAATGTGGGAGGAGATTCAAAGAACTTTTCCTTGTTTATGGGGTTGCATTAGGGTTCGACCCTTAGTCCTTTTTTATTTGCCTTAGTGATGGACCTTTTGACGTAAAAAATTCAGGGTGAGGTGCCATAGGGTACTTACAGATGACCTAGTTTCGATTGACAAGACCCGCAATGTAGTTAATGCAAAGATGGAGTTTTGGAGGCAAACTCTTGAGTCTAAAGGGTTTAGGATGAGCAGGACCAATATAGAGTATTTGGAGTGTATGTTTAGTGAGGTGGCACATAAAGTTTATGTGATAGTGAATCTTGATGAGCAGGCTATTCCAAAGAGAGATATTTTCAAGTATCTTAATTATATTATCCAGGGAAATAAGGACATTAATGCTAATGTCACTCACCATATTGGGGAAGCATGGATGAAATTTTCTTGACCCGAAGTTACCCCCTGGAAGTGATAAGGCGTTTGTAGCTACAAAATAGCCCCAGAAGTACCCTTGGCTCATGCACAACACTAATCATTCACTCATCAATGAAAGCGGTATAGGTATAATGTAATCTAGTGGACAATCACGTGTCAAAAAAAAATACTGAATAACTCCAATTCAAATGAAGAAGACATATTAATATGTCCAAAAGCCTCTAAGTACTAACCTTAGAATAGAGGAAACAATGTCCACCAAGTATCCTAAACAGTTCTAATAAGGATAACCAACAATAAACTAGTTCTTGAACGATGGAAATTCACCAATATCTAAAGCTGATAGGAGTAGTAGATTCGGTCAACCCAAAGCGTGGGAATGACTGGACTAACCTACATGTGAAATCATGTAGCAAAATAGAATACGGTTAGTATATAGAATATATTGAGTAAGTGGGAGGGGAACAAGTATATCAATAATCAATATGCTCAATATAGGTAAAAATGGACCATGTATAAGCTTTGTATGCATGATCAAGTACATTTTAAAGTCAATGCTTCAAGAGAAAAAATTTAAATAATTCAAACAAGTAAAGACTTACAAAATCACTTTCATACTTCAATTTATTTATTTCAAATAACGAAACTTAACAATTTTTTTGGGAAAGTCTATAATCGACATATAAGACCATGCGAGTAGACATAGAATTCAGCCTTCGTCCCTCCTGATGGGTGCACTATACCCTGGCATAGATACAATAACTATTAATAACCTAGAGGATCCAACTATGTACTTTCAAATAGGTTCTTATTGGACTATAATGTATAATCCCATGGTTGGAAACACAGCTATGGACTTAGTCTTTCAACTTAATTTGCTCGGTACTAATATTACTCCCAAAATATATCACTGGTCCTCACTTGACCAGTTTAAAACAATTTTAGTGAAAACTGATCAAAATAACATGGCTTGGCCTCTTTATTTAATTTTTTTGTCAAACCTTCACGTTTTAGTGAAATCATATTTGTGCCTATAATTCAGGAAAATTCTTGCACATTATTCTACAACTAGTATAGTTAATTCAAGATTTTCTTCAAATCATGTAATTATGCTCTTCAAGTTTTAAGACAAGTTAAATTCATAAATATCAAATTTCAGCCCTATTTCATTAAGCATGAAATTTCTTTATGAGATTGCACGACTCTATGAGAATTATCCAAATAATCATATGAAGCACAGTTGAAAAGAATTGCACTCGTGTGAAGTAAATTGGACGACTTTACAATTTCTACTACAATTTATGCATTTAGATTTTTAGGTTTGGATGCAAGGGTGAAAGGAAATCCATGTTCATTGACCCACATACATTTTGGAGACCTTACTACACAGAAACTTGATGAGGAGTTATGGTTCTTTTCTTTTTTTCCACTTTATTTGTATGATTATGGGGTGAATTGGGGGTTTAGACTTGTCTAAGTATGGGGAATTAACGGTAGTTTAGGAAATACAATAATATTTATGTAATCTATATACTTAAAAGGTGCCAAAATGATGTAGTTTAATTTGGAATTAACAAAAGAAATGTTAGAAATAGCCTTGCAAAAAATAGGGAAAGATGGAAAATATTTGTACTTAACCCTATTGGAAGCCTTGCCATGGTTGAAAATGCCTTAACTAAATAACCGTGACACAAGTGAAATCACCTCAACTGGCTAATCATGACACGATTCCTTTCACAGTTAGCCTCATCAAATTTTCTCTTCACTACTTTTTTAGTATGTCACGCTTGCAACTGCATCGGGCTTCCTACCGTGAAACATGTAGAGGTTTCTAAGCATATAAAGTATGTATAAACATAGGGGATTGATCCTTAACAATTACTAAGCTTTCAAGAACGTGAAAAAACACAATTTCATCCCTTGAAAACACCAGCATATGCTAGAATCGCAAGAAATTCTTGAGATACTATAAGACCTCAAAGAAAGGGTCATAACTTCCTATTCCAAACTCGGTTTAGTGCACAGTTTGTAGCGTTGCTAAGTTGACTTTGAGGGATTTGTAAATAATGTAACACAACCATCATAAGACTTAGGAATGACATAATATTTTAGGTTCACATCAAGGTTTACAGTGCAATTTTAACTATATGTAAGAAATATGTTAAGGTCTAGAAAGAATTCTGGAGTGTTACATTATCTCTTCCTTGTGATCATTCTTCCTCAAGTGAAGAATTTAGGCTGACACTAAGGGAATTCGTTACAAGGACTGACTTATTGACCATGGACTCAACATGTACTACTCATGAACAAGTTACTATCTCAATTGAACTATTAAACACAATAAAAGTAAGGTATGAACACTCTCATTGGGACTTAGGCAATCCTACATACTATATAATGGACAATAGTCTACATGCATAAACATACAAAATTAACACTGGAGAAAGAGGATTTTACCTCAGACTGATGTGGAATTAGGAAGGAATAGGTGTATGTATCTATTCATCATGTTTATCTCTGTTTCCCCCATGGCTCCCTCAACTAATTGACTTCTCCGTGAAACTTTCACTGTTGCAATCTCTTTCTTTCAAATCTTATAAATATGTTGGTCTGCACCGAAACTTCTTCATAAGTCAATCTATCCTTAAAGTGATACTATCCACCGGTAGTAATAAATTAGGATATGATAAGAATTTTCTCAACATAGAGATGTAGAAAGCTGGGTGCACTACTACAAGCTCAGGCGGAAGATCTAACTTATCAGAAACACTACCAACCCTGTTCAAAATTTGATATGGTTTGATGAATCGTAGACTGAGCTTTCCTTTCTTTTTGAACCTCACGACTCCCTTCAATGAGACACCTTCAAAAACATCCAATCACCAACACCAAACTCCAACACCTTCCTCCTCACATCTGTATAAGACTTTATCTTACTCTGAGTTGTTTTCAACCTTTTTCGAATAAATTGAACTTTCTCAGTAGCATCAAATAAAGAATATGGACTTACCAAAGATGTATAACTCACCT
>JBDJHY010881365.1:0-14905 GCA_039654485.1 Withania somnifera
AATATGCAAACAACATGGAAACAACATTCTGGACTCAACGAAATTGAAAAACCTGCATTCTGAGGTCGTTTACTCAAAATGACCCCTTAAACCAAAAGGGCCAAAAAGCACATTCCTCCACCAACACCCCGAAATTGCAATAATAAGCATGAAAATTATGCCAACACCTCACCTAGCCTAAATTCATCATTCTGGAGCTACTGGAAGGATCAAAATTCCAATTCAACACTCCGAATCTTGAATTACCACCCAAGCTCCATTTTTAGGGTTAAACTAAGCTAAATTCCACAATTTTTCGTTACTTGCAACCGAAACCTCCAAAACATAAAATTAAGGTTGATCTTGACTTTGTTTGGTATTCTGGAGCTAACGGAACTGTCGAAATTAAATTCCAAGATTGTCTTGAAGGAAAGTTGACTTTGGTCAACGAGTACTTAGTTTTAGGCTCTAAAATAGGGAATTTCAGATATTTCTCAATCGATTCACCAGAGATCCAAACTATCGGTCCTAAAAAATCATAAATGACTTGGGAGAACTACCGAAATACTATAGAATGCGAAACATCGCATATTTATCATAAATGACCACGAGGGTTATTACACAAGGCTGCTTTGCATTCCCTTCGAACAAGTTTAGAGGCCCCTACAACAAATTCCCTCAGTCTATCCCTCATATTTGTAGCCATCTCTAGAGCATACCTGGCTAGTTTGGTAAACTTTAGGCTATACTATTTCACACTTATAGGCCCCTATTCCCGATTCCTAAACTCATCCGCCTTTGCCTCCCTCAATTTAAGATGAAGAAAATAATCAAGAAAGGCATCCTTAAAGTCATTCTACATCATTCAATTGATAGTAGGCGAACTCAACCCCCTCAATAAGCAGTTGCAGTGCCCTGCTAGTTGGAATGGACTGACACTAGCTTCGTGAGCATCTGCATGGCACTTCAAAACTGTACATTAGTAGCATTAGTACTGGGTGACTGGGAATTTGGTGCATTAGTTCCCCTTGGCATCTTAGGTGGCACTGGAAGAGGTGGAACCATAGGGTTCTCACTAGGTACAGTGGTGCGAGCCCCATTCCTAATTTGCACAAAACTAGTCAAGAGTACAAGAGTAATATCACCCACTATAGTAGTGGCGTTTCTCTAGCTAGATGTTCTTTTTGGCGGCATTAGCTGAAAAGAAATGCACAAAGCATGGATTAGAATTAGAAAATAGAGTTTAAACTCTATCACACGAAAGCGAACATGATAGAGAAGAACTTTTTTAAACACTCTGTAGCATCTTCATTATAAATGCGGCACGCTTCACACTCATAACGAAGATTCTACCGAACACAATTTTCATACATCCTAGGACTCTTGAACTCTAGGCTCTGATATCATGTTTGTCATGACCTGAGATTACCCCATGGACATAGCACAATGCCTAGAACCATAAATGGTTCCAAACTAACCCATACTCATGGCATAATACACCTAATTACAACACTTGCACCATAAATAAGCGGAAACAAAAGGAAATACTAAAATACTCGAATATAATAAGAGTTCATAATAAAATAGAAGGGCTAAAAATACGCCTCTTGTTACAATCACAACTACCATATCTCTTGTCTGAAAACCTCTAAACATAAAGACAATTACTGGGACAGGTCCCAACAGGTTCAAACTTTGAAGAAACGAATGCGAGAAGTAAAATGTAGTCCTTGTAACAATAAGGATTCACCAAAGACCAATGTGCGGGAACCACCAAATGTCTGGCATCTAGCTTGAGCATGGCCATAGGAATCTATATAATGACAATAATGTAGTACAAGATGAAGTCAGTATATAAGGATATACTGGTACACAGTGCAGGGCATAACATATAATATAAATAAAAATGAGAGAGGCATGTCAAGAATCTGCAGTAAACATTTAATAAAATCAAGTGAATAGGATCATAAAGAACAAAATTTTCATATGGGAATTTCTTCTAACCGACAAAGATATCCAATGTAATAACCCCACGTTGGGTAAGTTCCTCCAAATCTTGACAGGGTAAGAAGAGTACATGAAACTGTAAATGTAATTGATCAAATAGCCTCTTGGTCTCATGTCCTATGCTGGAAAACATAGTTCTGGGATTTGGGGTGTCAGTCTTAAAGCTGTCAACTGACAATAGTCTCATCCACTCGGTGCTAAATACTCCTCCCAAACTAACAGGCCCATAATACTTGATAACTTGCAAGAATTCATATAAAAATCATATCATGCATGTACTTACCATCTTTGCTCAGAAAATTTATATTTTCTTGCTAGTTCATAGCGTTTTCATATCATAAATAATAGCTTTTTTATAAAAAATGATAAAATGTGAATCTTGAAATTTCCTTTTAACTTTGAGGATGAAACAACTTACAAAAATCCAATCCATGAGAAAAACTTTAAAGGTCATGAAGCATGTAATGAAATCATAAGTGATTGAGTCCGACTCAAGCGAGTGAGTGAAAGGCGTGGCAAGGAGTCCAAACCAAGGTGGAAAGTCTCAATTCAATGCTGCGGTTGATGACGTAGCAATAGTCAAAGGCACTGGAGGGAAGCCTAACAACTCGTATTCACTAACTAACTTAGGGAACTTAGGCACGTCACCCCACTTGCCCCCGGTGTAGCTCGAAAGCAGAAAAAGTAGAATTCATTCGAGAGGGCTTGGTGGTCTTAAGAATGGTTCGGGTGGGGGATTCTCTTAAGAATAAAGAATTCGAATAGAATCTAATTCATTAAATCTTACTCTAAAATATAAAGAAAAACTCATAGCTGCATATAATAAATATCACATGAGTAAAACATATCAAGAGTTGGTATTTTGAAACTCAATTGAAAATCCTTACTTCAAATAAATTTCTATATCATGAAATTAGTTTTGACATGAGGGTGGAAAGAACCCATCACTAAAAACCCTGCGTACCTTAGTAGATTTTGTTGAAGGAGTAGAATTTATGAATTTCTTGCTTGAACCCTATGTGAGAGTTTTGAGAGAGAAATTAAGTGTAGTCTTTGAGAAATTCTAAGAACTTAGATCATATAGGAGGTTATAGTCGTGGTTGGAGTTTTGAAAAAAAGAAAGGATAAAGTTGCCCCTTGATTTTGTAAAAAAAAAGATAGAATTTTAAAAATATTTTGTAGGATAGGGGTGGGTGTTCTGTGCCACCCATTCCATTTCAACCTAGAGTTTGCTTCTCTGTCAAATAGACTTGGCACCCCATGCCAATCAGTCCGTCACCCACTAAATTTTTTACTCATTATCAAATGGACTTGGGGCGGCGCACCACTCATTCCTTCACCCAAACAAGTAGCCTAAAACTCATCTTAATTTTTGGAAGTTGCTTCATTTGATTCCCATGCATTCATGAACGTACATAACTAGTTTCTAAAGGTCCAATGCACTAATTTGAGGACGTTAATATATACAAATTATGAAGTTTTACACCATTATTCATGTTTTCTTATGGATAACCCCTTAATGATTAGATTTTGCTCATTTGGAGGCTCTACGAAAGAGAAAGACTAAAGCGTGATAGTTGGCTTTGAGATTAAGGAAAGTTAAGGTTCAATGGCTCTTTATCTTAGTGTCTCGGATTATGTGCTACGTGTTTTACTTGTTAGTCACACAAGGAGTAATGGGGTTTGATGGGGAACCTATATAAATGAGATGGTGAGCATTTCCATGGGTGAAAGTCTACTTGTTATGGGCTAAAAATGGAAATAAATTGTTAAGAAAACAGAAATATGGTGGATTAACTATTGTTGGTTTGAGATCAAATTTAGACTTGGATCCTATATATGATCATTTTCTTTGAGTTGTTGAGAGGTTTGATCTCTATGCTATGATTATCGTGTTAAGATGCCCGTGTGGGGAATTGATTTTGATATTATTTTTTAAGATACCTGTGTGGGGCCTTGTTTGATACTTTATTTGTTGTGATACTTGTGTAAGGGCCTTGTATTAATTTCTATATCATATCCTTATAAGTTATACTGTATTAGTTTCACTACTTATTGAAGAGATGGATATTGTACCACTAGTTAGACTGGATACTGTGGATCCATATGATATGGATATGAGATGATACACAACCCAGTTTTTACAAGCCCACTAATTTTTCTACCAAAGGAACGAGGTGACAGGTTGCCCAGTTCTTTCTGACCCTTGGAGATTCTTGCCCCGGGTATAAGGTAACAAACGGTACTTGGCTTAGCTAACCTCAATGAGTCCTAACTTGGATTAGAAGCAGAGGTGTACGTTAAACAACCATGGATCATATTGAATAACATTGAATTGCATTGTGTATATTTCTCTTGGTTACGTGTTGTTGGTTGAAATAGTTGATGATTCAGTGTCACTTATATGCTTTGATTGAGATTAGCTAAGATCATGGTGTCGTTGACTTGCTTAGTTACTTAATACTATATGTTCTGGTTTATGTTGTTGGCTAGTATTTCCTGAGTGCAGATTGTAGCTTTGGGGGTTGGTTAGAGAGTATATATTTTTCCTTATTGCTTAGATTTAGGGTCAGCCGAGGACGCTATTGGGTACCTATTATTTTGGACTCATTGTTGTTTTTTTTCCTGCACTTTGTGCAGATACAAGGCCCAAAGTCACTTGATTGGTCATTCTAGTTCGTGTTTGAGGTTTTGATTTGGAGTCTGTGAGGTAGTTGCCTATTCCCTTCGAAAGGTTCGTGGATTTCCCTTTATTTTTATGCATTTTATACTATTTCAATTATATTTATGGATTTTGGGCCTACAATTTTCTTTAGATAGATTCTGTATCCATAATGGTTTAGTAACTTATGGCTCCACGTTTTGGGATAGTTGTGTAGATTGAATTCTTGTATTGGACCTTCTATCATCTAGCATACTACGTTTATTTTTTACATTTACCCTTGTTTTAGATGATTGGCTTGCTTATCACGGTGGATGAGATAGGCACCATCATAATTGAATCTTTTGGTCGTGACAGTCATTAAAGTACTTTTACAACTCATGTCTTTTTATAACATTTTGAAAAGAAACAATACGATGGAGTCCATGTTTTAGCTTTAAAATTACTGACTTAAAAAGGTTAAATTGAGAATTATATAAATTGGGCTTGGTATTCTACAAAACTTCATTTCTCTCAATGCTGGATTTGAAATAATAAAACCATCACTGGTTGTTTGAACTTGGCTCTTTTGTGTCATAAAATAATATGAAAATAATGAGTTATAATGACCTTTTTGGTAATTTTTGTGGTTATGCACTGTCTTGCATTTTAAAGCTTTCTTGTAGTTGTTTCAGGTCCTTTGTGACCTGTTGGAACCATTAGTACATTTTTCTAGCGGTTCGTTTGAGTTTTTATCTTAGTTTTCCTGTTTTTGAGCTTTAACTTAGGAAATTATTGATTTTAGTCAACATTTCTTGAAAATAAGCTCAAAGTCAAATTCAGACAACTCTTGGTTTGGGCTTAGGAGCTTTTGGTGTGATTTTATCTCTTTTGAATAGACAATAGTTAGTTAAGAGTTAAAAGTTTGACTTCGGTCAATATTTGATGATCAGAGCATTGAATCGGAAATTCAACAGTGCCATCAATTTTAGAATATCAAGTTTGGATTAGGTAACCTGTTGGTTCGAGTCCCCGATCAGCCAAACTCATTTTGAGTACCCGATTAGAATTTCTTGAATTTTAGCTTAATGTTGACTTTGGTCAACATTTCATCAAAATAATATCGGATCAATATCAATGCCGTTGAGTCTATAATGTCATTTTCAATAGTATCATATAAAATTTGTGTTCATCGGGGTCCGAACGAATTACTATTTTGGAAGAATTGTTAGTTTTGCTGCGTCTAGTGTAGTTCAGGTACTCAACGAGATAAGACTTGTTGACACCTAATTTTTACCCGCTCCACCTTGATTAATTATTGAGATTTTAAATTTTAAATTTTAAATAATTTTAGTAATTAATTTGCCAAGTTGGAGAAATATTTTCTCAAAGTTAATCATATAATTGCTGAAATGTTTTCTCAAAAATAATCACAGTTCTGTTTCTCAAATGACAATATATGTATAGTATAAATGTATATTATTTTTCAAAAGAGATAAAAGACACTATTTAAAATTTGTGTCAATGTTGATTTAAATAACTATTTTTTCACAAAGCTACTTGAATTAATTTAAAATTAATGATTTTATCTTTAAATGAATACCAATAGGAATGATAATTTTAATTATTCAATAAAAATCTCAACTAATTATTTTAGAGGTCAGATTCATCTTAGGCCGAGTTTGGTCATTAATTTGCTATTTTCAAATTCAATCCATCAATTTTACAAACCCATTTTAATCAATTTTGAACCAATTTGGTTAAATCTATTTTAGGCCATTTAGACTCATTTTTTTGCCCCACTTTAACCTTTGACCCGAGCCCATGACCTAAATTTAATTACTCCCTCAGACAATTATACACACCTCATATATTTCCATCCCACTCGTCGTACGCGCCTAAAAGATAGATTTTTTGTCATGTACACGCCTCACTTCACTTTTCAACTTTCTTTCTCCTCGATCCCCCTCATAGAACGACCCAGAAACTTCATAATTCTGTCAAATGCAAGCACCAAACGACCTCTAAATCTTTGACTCTCTTCATCAAACGGCATATAAGCCTAAAAGATTCCGTTAACCTCAGGTTTTCTCTGTTTCCTTGCCGTCACATTACCATGAATGAGATGTATGCATCCACTTCTCACCCTCAATGGTATATTTATCCTCTCTCTTCATTTTCTTGTCTATTACAGTTGTCATTATGCATTTTTGCACAATTTCATACCTGTGCTCCCTGATTGGTGAATTCCCATCCCTAATATTTTTATTTTCAAGATTTGAATTCCATCTGATTCTACCCATTTGATCTTGGTTTGTTGTTGTAGCCGTTTTATTTTTGACACCTAGCCCCTTATCCCTTTAGGATTTTAGTTTTTTCCTCCCATTTTCTCAGTCTCAAAAACCCTAATCCATCCTCTATATAAGCTTAGTGATAGAGAGATATAAGTTTGTCTCAGTAGCCTTAAGTTTTCTGAGAATGGATTGGCGTTCGTAGGGTTTCAAATTAGGGGTTTATGGGGTAGCTGTGTGAGCAGTTTTAAACTTTAGACACAAAGATCATACAAAAAGAGGTAAGAATTGAGAGATTTCTGAGTCCCACAACAATTAAGGAGCATTCCTTGTCTCTAATCGGGGAATCAGAAAGGGAGAGCGTAATTTTTTTTCAAAGTTCCTTCAAATGTAGAAATTACCTCTTTCAACTAAAAATCTCAGTTCCTGCACCCAAACAGTTGAGACACGCACCCCTTTTTTTTATTTTCTCAATTATTTTGAATGAAAATATGATGTTACTTTTTGTCTTTTGGTGTCAAAGGCATGAATACACCTGTTTGTGTGAAAATATGACTATTTTGCCTATGTTTCTTTGGTTCCTGTTTAAGATAATGTTATTCATATCACCTGTTCTAAAAATTGAACATTATTCATGCTTATGTTTATTTTTAGACTATTTTTGAGGAGTGTTAGGTATGACCGGAGGGGTTGTTTGTTTTGGAGTGCTTAATCTTACATGTTTGAGATGCTAGTTATTGTAAGTTGTTGAATCTGTGATCTTGCATCTTTAAGTGAAGCTCTTCCCTTTTGTGCTCATTTAGACTTGTTTGATGATTGGTGGGTGTTAATTGCTTTTGTTTGTTATTTTGAATGTGAAAATCATTATGTTTAGGAGGGAATTTGAGCAGTTTTAATGTGAGAATGTAGGTTTATTAAAACAGGGGCTAGTTGGTGTTCAGTTTTCGTGAACCTCCTACTCATTGTCTAAAACATGTCCTAAATGCTCTTTGCTTCCCTCTGGAAAAGTCCACCCTTTTTCCACCTTAAAACTGTTCTTTTACGAAGTGTTTAAGTCTTATATGTCTTGCTCTATGGCTAAAGCAAAAAACCAGGTATGTTTTTGTGAGAATAGGACAAGTTGATGTTTTGTTGCTTGTTTTCTTTTAAAACCATATTGTTCTTTCTGTAATGAAAGAATTCTCTCACCATTTATGTGGCTTCCCGGTGTGTTTGCTGTGACTGGTTGCTTGAATATATAGTAATATAGGCTTAATCAAGACTAATTGTTTTCTTTATAATCAATCACTGGCCTCCTGTCTAAAATTTGAGCAAGAGAAGAGTAATTTGGTGTTAAAACAAGAATAGTTGTATGACTAAGAGTTGGAGTTTAGTTGCTACTTGGAAATTGAAACTAGAGCTTGTAGTTTAATGAGCATTAAGGCATTTTTGTCTTCCTAATTGGTCTCTGGTGACTCTATCCTGCAAAGTATCATGTCAAAACTGAATCTTTATGTCTAATGTGGCATGTTTTTTGGTTATTTGTATTTATCTGGGTTGTCTGAGGTGAGGTCATGTGTGCATCAGCATGTCTAAAATATGGTTCAAGTTAAAGCATGCTAAAGGGAAATTGGAAGTGGTCTGATGTAAAAATCTGTATGGAGTCACATGCCATGTATGCTTCACTTCTTGAATGCCTTAAATTACCACTTTTATGTCAAAGTTGTGATCGTTAGGGTTTAATGAAATGGTGATTGTTGTTATTTGTTGTCTAGTTGCTCAAACATGTATGTTAGGTGGAAAATGTGATTTTAGGATGCTAAACTCCACTGCCTATGATAAAGCATTAAATGGATATCTATTTTGTGTCATTTATGTGTTCTTTGAATGATGAAATGGCTCCAAAACAATATGGTGTTGGCTGTTGTCTGCCGCTGGAGGGTAATCAGACAAGATCAAGGTGAAAACTAGGCCATTAGTGGTTAAACACCATTGTATGATAACCTGGTAGGAGTAGACCATTTTAAACTTTTTTTTATGCCTAAAGGTTGGAATATTTGAAAAGCTGAATGATATTATCTCTTCCTTTTTCTCATCTAGTTAAGTTCTACAATAAAAATGGTAAATATTCTTTAGGAGGATGAACAACAGGCAGTCATTAACACTCAATTGGTCTTAGAAACTAATATGGAAGGTTAGATGTCCCGTAAAAGTCTCTAGTTTTTCTTGGTTGGTGATCTGAAGAGCTTGGCTAACACATGAGGTCTTCTTACAAAGAAGAAGTTTACTGATTTGCTCAAGGTGTTTGTGTGTAATCAAGAAGCCGAGGTAAATAATCATCTATTCCTGCACTGTAAAACAGCTGCAAATATGTGGAACATGTTCTTTTGTATACTTGGTGTGAGCTGGTAATGCCTGGGAATACTCGGTAGCTGCTAAACAATTCGAAAGGGATTGGAAGAAGAGGGAAAAACGAGGAATGATGACAGAACATTCCAGTCTGTATCTGGTTGACCCTGTGGAGGAAAGGAGTGCTAGATATTTTGAAGGCAAATGCAGCAACAATCACAAGATTAGAATGAAATGCCTTGGTTTTCTTTATTTTTGGTGTAAACAGGAATTTTGTGGGGAGACAGTGGCCTTAGTAGATTTCATAGGCAATCTGTTAAAGTTTTTTGTTTTTATTTATGGAAGATGTCCCACACTTTTGGTGGCTTGTAAGATCCCACTTCATCGACCTTTTTGGATGAAGAATTTGTGAATATAAAGTTACCTTTGTCTAAAAAAAAACTGCACCTACGAGTATGTGCTTTGTTTGCTCTATTAAGCTTGGTGTTTCTAAATTCTTGTATTCATTTTGTTTCCTATTTTCTTCCTTGTTATGGTATAAGTTTGTGGTTGTGCTGATTTTTTTTTTCGTGTGTAGAAGCCGGAATCATGGTGTATGTATCTTGAGATTGTCATGGCTTCTAAAGGGTATAAGTGTAAACCAGACCATGAAACACGAGTCCGACGTCAAAAGGTGTGAATTAGATATTAGTTGCAATCATCCAGCATTTGGATTTTCTGTATTATTTTCATTATTATTTTGTCAATCCATATTCTTTTGTATCGACAGTCTCAAGGCGAATGGTTTTGTTTTTCTTTTTCTTTTTTCATCTTTTGGCAAATAGGTCTGTTTTGATCTATGCATCATTCCTTTTAGTTTGAGCAAGTATACATGATAATAGCATAGCATTTTGCTTACAATGTGCATGAACTTATCAAAGCAAGGACGCATACAATTTTAATGGATTTGTGCGGCAGTGTGATTCAGCCATGATATAATTCAGAATTCTCTTGGTTGCCAAAATGTGCCTATTTAAGGATTCTGAAATAGGTATTTCCAGTTCCAACCACAAATGGCACTTCAGTGAAATCATTCTAGCGGGTGGAGTCCACTAATGCACGACAACATTTTATCAAATTCCACGAGAATAACCTTACCATGCTAAAACAAAAAAGAGATTCCATGGGAATCAGTCATGTGCTGAGATGTTATTAAGTCATTATTCTTGAATTATATCTTAATAGCCGACACAAGGGAATGAAGTCTACATCTACTTTAGGCTAGAAGGGTCTTATCCGGAATGGAGGCTGTACATAATTTTGTTTGGGCTGAAGCCTTGGATGTATCAGTTGATGTGAAAGAGTTAATAAGTAGAACATTTAGCTGCTGCTCTGATGTCTATCAATGTCTGGATGCTATTTTTTTGTTTGAGAGTAATTTGGATACACCCTCCTGGATGATGCCGATGGTCTAATTCTTGAAGAATGATAAACATACCTGTGAATATGGAATCTATAAGTCTTAAATTACTATTCAAATCACAATGCAGTTGGTTATTTTTCTTTTTTTGGGACTTCTCCATTGATTGATCCAAAGTTGCAAGGTGATACTTTTGGTACATTAGTTTGTTATACTTATTTCCCTTCTTTTATTTTCTCTTTTCTTGTTCTCTAATATTCTTGACTGGAACATGCCGAGTATCCGAGTCTCAAAAGGTTACACTATTGAAGTCCGGCATCATATTAATGATTACAAACCGGTTATCTGGAGTATAGTGTTTTGATCTGCACATACTTTTGTCACATGGATAACCTATTGTGGTTAATGCTATGCAATATATTTTAGTGATACTCAACTAAGAATTACGCAAAGCACACATTTTGAAATAGAAAGAGAGAATGGAAGCATGAGAGCCTGGTTTAGGAAAAAAAGGGAAGCATGAAGGAACTATCTACATGTGCTTTCTATGATCTGCTAGGAAAAGGTCCTAGTCCTACTCCCAAGGAAAGGTTGCTTAGGAATGTTCTTCAAGATATGAGGTTTTTTCTTGATCCAAATATAAGGATGGGGGAAAATGGAAAGATAAAATGTGGAACATCATATGAATCACCAGTTTTAAAATTTACTGGACCAATTTCTTTTTGGCCTTGCAATTGTGTGATATAGGTCATTTGTTTTCTGCTTCCAAATTAGTATGTCAGATATACAGATATTCCCATAAAAACGTCTACCTAATTAGTAGATAGATGAAGTATATACTGATGGAATTTGTTCAATCACGGGTAGGTAATGATTTACCTAATTAGTAGATCGATGAAGGATATACTGATGGAATTCGTTCAACCATGGATAGGTAACAATCATCCTTCCGTAGTCTTATAGGATATAAGCTACAATAGCTATATGAATGAATAATCTGGGGGTACCTTGTTTCTTTCTTGTGCTTACATTTGCTTTTGCTTATTTTCTTGGTTTATATTTAGGGTCTTGAAGCACCTAAAGAACCTCAACGACCTAAAACACACTGGGATCATGTTCTTGAGGAGATGGTCTGGTTGTCAAAGGTATATAAGGTCCTTTCCTATTTCAGGAGCAATTGTGTAAGTTATTGGATGAATGTCAATGAAGTTATTCTAAGGAAGATATCTTATTTATCAGGACTTTGAATCAGAGAGGAAGTGGAAGTTGGCGCAAGCAAAAAAGGTTGCTATACGAGCTAGCAAGGGAATGCTTGATCAGGCGACACGGGGAGAAAAGCGAGTTAAGGTTGTTGTTTTACTCTCTTCTTCCTGCACACGAATATTTTCATATTAGTGACAGACACTTCAATAGGTATTGCATTTTTTATAAATTACATTTCTAAAAAATCCATTTATTTCTCTTCTGTAATACTTCATCAGGAAGAAGAGCAACGTCTGCGTAAAGTTGCGCTCTATATCTCAAAAGACATCAAAAAATTTTGGTTGAAAATAGAGAAGCTGGTAAAATTCCTTATCTGAAGAACTTTCAAATCCAGTTGTTTTTCCCAGTAGAAGTAATCTTGAGATTTGACAGATTATTGACTTGCTTTCATATTTCAGGTTCTTTACAAACATCAGTTGGAGCTAGATGAGAAGAAGAAGAAAGCACTTGATAAGCAGCTAGAATTTCTTCTTGGTCAAACAGAAAGGTTCAGTTCTATTTGCCCATTTTTCTTTCCTGTTTGGCTTATGTCTTTTCTATTGCTAAGAAGACCCTTTTATTACTACTATATATAAACGAGAACTTGGTTTTGACGTCCTCATGGGTAATATAGGATTATTTGATGCTTTTATGTGGCTGCTGCAATTAGCTCTTCCCTGCATATTCATTTTCTTGCTGTTACTCCACTCCTCCAAGTTATATTGATTATCTTCAGCCCAGATTATATTATGATTCCAGTTCAGTAATCTGTTCTGCCTATGCATGTACTATATCCTTGTATCCTTCTGGTTCTGATTCTAGTGTTTGGATAGTGATGTTTGTCCATCTTGAGTTCTTCCTGAGAGGGTAGTTTTGCAAATAACTTGTATTCAACTGATCCTTCCCCAGTCCCTGGTTAGCAATACCAAAGTGTTACCTACTCTGAAAACATGTTGGAATTGCACGACACAATTATTGCATAGTCCAATGTCTTCTACCAGTGTTGAGAGCTGCCAAAGTACTCCCTACTTTTCTGCTACGTTATTCTTCATTACTTGAGACTCTGTCTCTCTCACAATCTCCTGATTTCCTTCTGTAACACAATGGTAAATAGCTTCTTGATTACGACTGCCTCAGCTTCAATATTTGTGGTGCATGTATCTCCATTCCCTTAGCATGGGTTAGATCTCTATGTTGATTTGTGTCCCCATGAGCTTCACCCTGGATTACCTTTACTTACTCCTTCAGTATTGCGTTTACTGATTCCAGTGGGAGGTAGTTCCAACAGATGAGTTTATAGTGAATCGTGGGTCTGTAGTTCTCCAAGTAGCTGATTGATGCTCGTGGATTTGAAGGAATATGTACTAACTTTGGATACACTGTTTGTGTCAGTAGCCAAATTCTCTTGTTGATTGAGTGCACTAGACTATTAGTTCAAACCAGTATTGCAGGTATAGCATTAAAAATTGGTTTCACTATTGGTCTGCAATCATTTCTCCTGCTCTTATGATTAATCCTCAAAAAAGGTTCAAAGGCAACCTTATCACAACCCTCAGAAGGCAGCTCCAAACAATCTTATGAGTTTGAGTATGTTTGAATGTACCCAAAGTGATGCTCTGTCTTTGATTGCTTGTTCCGTGAGTGGCTCGACACTTGCAAGGGGGTACGGTTCATCAAGATCTGTCAATTGTCCCATGGGTGACTTTCCTAAAAAATTCCGGTGGAATTCTGCTCTGTCAGCCCTCTTCTCCAGGTACTTGTCAAGATTCAAATCCTCTGCATGATTGACTAGACCCTCGTAAATTTGCATGTTTAATCTTTTAACACACCTGCTTCTTGGAATTATCTTTGTCACCCTCATGATTGCTTCGAACTCCTCCTTTGAGGAGGTCATAATATGTCAGAGTTCAGTATTGGTGTCTACTGGGAAAAGTCTCTACGTGAAAGGCTCAGTAAATGGACACTTCATTGGGCTTATTTGATTTGGGCCCAAATCAGAATTAATGGTAACCATGTCCACTACCTTTTGAAAAAGAAGGTAAAAGTCTTGCTGGGTCCACCTTTTCCAGAGAAACACGTGCCCCTCGTTAAAATTTGGGTTCTTTTACCCCCCACTGGTACAAACCCATCTTCAACAACTTCAGACACCGATTTTGTCTTCTTTCCCAAAACTCTTGTCTGTCTCTGTCGTAGAGATCCCAGTCTGCAAATTTCTTTCCTTAAGCAACGAAGATCAGCCATCTTGGGGGAATACACTTTCCCACCTCCTTTTTTTGAATCTCGCCAGAGTTCCACGCCAAAACCGGTAGAATGTCGTTGCTGTCCTGTACCACCGATGGAATTTTTTCTCATGGTCCCTTTACTCTAACTTATGCTCACCTCAGGTGATTCTAAGGGCGGTTTCCTCCTCTGTCTCAACTAACCCACCATATTGATCACTGATTTGTTGCATTACCCTATCGTTCAATAGATGCAATGGGACACCTCGAATCCGAACCCCAAACCAGTTGAATTTTGTGTTTTCTGGTACCTTACCTGCCTTTGGTGTCCACCATTCCAGCTTTAGCCAGTGGCTCTTTCTCTTCCATTTCCTCGTACCAATGTGTTCGTCATCGTTCCTCAATTGGAACTAAAAAAGAAACTGGATTCAATTCATGTCATAAATCTAGACATTGTTAATATCTTTCCAGTTCTGTTGTGCCCATCTTCATTTCGAGAAGGAATTTCACCTCTTCAGGAAAACTTCCTACCGCTGTTCAAAGTGCTTTGGCCATGGTGGACTCTTTTGATTGTCCCTGGTCTTCACACTGCTGCTTGCAACCCCCATTCACTTTTCTGAATAACCTCCTTGTAGCTTTCCTCCCCCCTTACAAATTTCTGGAATCCCTACTCTTAATAGAAAGACCTGATATCTTATTGATGAAATTTTCTATTTTTTCAGTGAGAGCACCCCGCCCCTCATTAAAAGTGTTCTACAGCAAAATAATAACTGATCTAGCAAGCCCATGAACTGTAATT